>CM065656.1:5790006-5806501 GCA_033220385.1 Triplophysa yarkandensis | reverse complement strand
GAGAGAGAGAGACCAGAGAGAGAGAGACCAGAGAGAGACCAGAGAGAGAGAGACCAGAGAGAGAGAGACCAGAGAGAGAGACCAGAGAGAGAGAGACCAGAGAGAGAGAGACCAGAGAGAGAGAGACCAGAGAGAGAGACCAGAGAGAGAGAGACCAGAGAGAGAGAGACCAGAGAGAGAGAGACCAGAGAGAGAGAGACCAGAGAGAGAGAGACCAGAGAGAGAGAGACCAGAGAGAGAGAGACCAGAGAGAGAGAGACCAGAGAGAGAGAGACCAGAGAGAGAGACCAGAGAGAGAGAGACCAGAGAGAGAGAGACCAGAGAGAGAGAGACCAGAGAGAGAGAGACCAGAGAGAGAGAGACCAGAGAGAGACCAGAGAGAGAGAGAGAGAGAGACCAGAGAGAGAGAGACCAGAGAGAGAGAGACCAGAGAGAGAGAGAGACCAGAGAGAGAGAGACCAGAGAGAGAGAGACCAGAGAGAGAGAGACCAGAGAGAGAGAGACCAGAGAGAGAGAGACCAGAGAGAGACCAGAGAGAGAGAGACAGAGAGAGAGAGACCAGAGAGAGAGACCAGAGAGAGAGAGACCAGAGAGAGAGAGACCAGAGAGAGAGAGACCAGAGAGAGAGACCAGAGAGAGAGAGACCAGAGAGAGAGAGACCAGAGAGAGAGAGACCAGAGAGAGAGAGACCAGAGAGAGAGAGACCAGAGAGAGAGAGACCAGAGAGAGAGAGACCAGAGAGAGAGAGACCAGAGAGAGAGACCAGAGAGAGAGACCAGAGAGAGAGAGACCAGAGAGAGAGAGACCAGAGAGAGAGAGACCAGAGAGAGAGAGACCAGAGAGAGAGAGACCAGAGAGAGACCAGAGAGAGAGAGAGAGAGAGACCAGAGAGAGAGAGACCAGAGAGAGAGAGACCAGAGAGAGAGAGAGAGACCAGAGAGAGAGAGAGAGACCAGAGAGAGAGAGAGAGACCAGAGAGAGAGAGAGAAACCAGAGAGAGATTTATATAAACCTTTTATACATTTGAATAAATATAAGTCTATTCTTGGTGTTACTGTTTTAAACAGCTTACTGTTTGTTTGTAGTTTCTTTTGAGTGATAATCTATTAGAAATACTGAAGGTGTTGCTCAGTCATTAGTACATTCAGATGAATGAGATCAGGAAGTTTTTATCAAAGTGTTTTTTAAAGTAGGTCAGCGGACGATGAATGCTTCATGAATGGATTCAAATGAGTCTAATGAGACACAGCAGACTGTTTTAATTAGAGAGAAACATCACAACACAGAATAACACAACACAGAATAACACAACACAGAATAACACAACACGGAATAACACAACACGGAATAACACAACATGGAATAACACAACACAGAATAACACAACACAAAACAACACAACACAGAGTAACACAACACAGAGTAACAAAACACATTGTAACACAACACAGAGTAACACAACACATTGTAACACAACACATTGTAACACAACACAGAATAACACAACATAGAATAACACAACACAGAATAACACAACACAAAACAACACAACACAGAATAACACAACACAAAACAACACAACACAGAATAACACAACACAGAATAACACAACACAACACAGAATAACACAACACAGAGTAACACAACACAGAATAACACAACACAGAATAACACAACACAGAGTAACACAACACAGAATAACACAACACAGAATAACACAACACAAAACAACACAACATAGAATAGCACAACATAGAATAACCCAACACAGAATAACACAACACAACACAGAGTAACACAACACAGAATAACACAACACAGAATAACACAACACAAAACAACACAACATAGAATAACCCAACACAGAATAACACAACACAACACAACACAGAGTAACACAACACAGAGTAACACAACACAGAGTAACACAACACAACTAACACAACACAACACAGAGTAACACAACACAACACAGAATAACACAACACAACACAGAATAACACAACACAGATTAACAGAACACAGAGTAACACAACACAGAGTAACACAACACAGAATAACACAACACAACACAGAGTAACACAACACATATTAACACAACACATAGTAACACAACACAGAGTAACACAACACAGAGTAACACAACACAGAATAACTTATTAATCCATAACGGAGTTCCATCTGGTTTTAGCCCAGCAAACTTCACATTAATTACAATCGAAACAATTTCATTCTAATCAAACTGAAACACAATATATTTAATCTGAAGAAGAAAGCGTCAAAACGTTCTGTCTTTTCCTGACCACAGCCATGAAAATATAAAGTTATAAATATTCATAATCATAAAGTAAAGTACAGTAAACTAAAAAACATAACAGAACAGTAAAGTAAAGTAATGAAAAGAACAGTAAAGTAAGGTAAAATAAAGTAAAGTAACGTAAAGAACAGAAAAGTAAAGTAAAGTAAAGAACAGTAAAGTAAAGAACAGTAAAGTAAAGTAAAGTAAAGTAAAGCAAAGTAAAGAACAGTAAAGTAAAATAAAGTAAAGTAACGTAAAGAACAGCAAAGTAAAGAACAGTAAAGTAAAGTAAAGTAAAGCAAAGTAAAGAACAGTAAAGTAAAATAAAGTAAAGTAAAGTAAAGTAAAGCAATGAAAAGAACAGTAAAGTAAAGTAAAGTAAAGCAATGAAAAGAACAGAAAAATAAAGTAAAGTAAAGTAAAGAACAGTAAAGTAAAATAAAGTAAAGTAAAGTAAAGTAAAGAACAGTAAAGTAAAATAAAGTAAAGTAAAGTAAAGTAAAGTAAAGTAAAATAAAGTAAAGTAAAGTAAAGCAATGAAAAGAACAGTAAAATAAAGTAAAGTAAAGCAATGAAAAGAACAGTAAAGTAAAGTAAAGTAAAGTAACGTAAAGAACAGAAAAGTAAAGTAAAGTAACGTAAAGTAAAGAAAAGTAAAGCAAAGTAAAGAACAGTAAAGTAAAGTAAAGTAAAGTAAAGCAAAGTAAAGAACAGTAAAGTAAAATAAAGTAAAGTAAAGCAATGAAAAGAACAGTAAAGTAAAGTAAAGTAAAGTAACGTAAAGAACAGAAAAGTAAAGTAAAGTAACGTAAAGTAAAGAAAAGTAAAGAACAGAAAAATAAATTAAAGTAAAGTAAAGCAATGAAAAGAACAGTAAAGTAAAGTAAAGTAAAGTAAAGAACAGAAAAGAACAGAAAAGAACAGAACAGAAAAATAAATTAAAGTAAAGTAAAGTAAAGTAAAGTAAAGTAAAGTAAAGTAAAGTAAAGAACAGAAAAGTAAAGAAAAGTAAAGAACAGAAAAGTAAATTAAAGTAAAGTAAAGAACAGAACAGTAGAGTAAAGAACAGAACAGAAAAGAACAGAACAGAAAAGTAAAGTAAAGTGAAGTAAAGTAAAGAACACTAAAGTAAAGAAAAGTAAATAAAGTAAAGAACAGAAAAGAAAAGAACAGAACAGAAATGAACAGAAAAGTAAAGCAAAGCAAAGCAAAGCAAAGCAAAGCAAAGTAAAGAACAGTAAAGTAAAGTAAAGTAAAGTAAAGTATTGAAAAGAACAGAAAAGTAAAGTAAAGTAAAGAACAGTAAAGTAAAGAACAGTAAAGTAAAGTAAAGTGAAGTAAAGTAAAGTAAAGTACAGTAAAGTAAAGTAAAGTAAAGTAAAGTAAAGAACAGTAAAGTAAAGAACAGTAAAGTAATGAAAAGAACAGTAAAGTAAAGTAAAATAAAATAAAGTAAAGTAAAGTAAAGAACAGTAAAGTAAAGAACAGTAAAGTAATGAAAAGAACAGTAAAGTAAAGTAAAATAAAATAAAGTAAAGTAAAGTAAAGAACAGTAAAGTAAAGAACAGTAAAGTAAAGTAAAGTGAAGTAAAGTAAAGTAAAGTAAAGTAAAGTAAAGTACAGTAAAGTAAAGTAAAGTAAAGAACACTAAAGTAAAGAACAGAAAAGAACAGAAAAGAACAGAAAAGAACAGAAAAGCAAAGCAAAGCAAAGCAAAGCAAAGCAAAGAACAGTAAAGTAATGAAAAGAACAGTAAAGTAAAGTAAAATAAAATAAAGTAAAGTAAAGTAAAGAACAGTAAAGTAAAGAACAGTAAAGTAATGAAAAGAACAGTAAAGTAAAGTAAAATAAAATAAAGTAAAGTAAAGTAAAGAACAGTAAAGTAAAGAACAGTAAAGTAATGAAAAGAACAGTAAAGTAAAGTAAAATAAAATAAAGTAAAGTAAAGTAAAGAACAGTAAAGTAAAGCACAGTAAAGTAATGAAAAGAACAGTAAAGTAAAGTAAAGTAAAATAAAATAAAGTAAAGTAAAGTAAAGAACAGAAAAGTTAAGAACAGAAAGGAACAGAAAAGTCAAGTAAAGAACAGAACAGAACAGAACAGAACGGAACAGAACAGAACAGAAAAGTAAAGTAAAGTAAAGAACAGTAAAGTAAAGAACAGAAAAGAAAAGTAAAGTAAAGTAAAGAACAGAAAAGAACAGAAAGGAACAGAAAAGCAAAGCAAAGCAAAGAACAGTAAAGTAAAGTAAAGTAATGAAAAGAACAGTAAAGTAAAGTAAAGTAAAATAAAATAAAGTAAAGTAAAGAACAGAAAAGTAAAGAACAGAAAAGAACAGAAAAGAAAACAACAGAAAAGAAAAGAATAGAACAGTAAAAAACAGAAAAGAAAAGAACAGAAAAGTAAAGAACAGAAAAGAAAAGAACAGCAAAGTAAAGTAAAGTAATGTAAAGTAAAGTAAAGTAAAGAACAGAAAAGTAAAGTAAAATAAAGAACAGAAAAGTAAAGAACAATAAAGTAAAGTAAAGTAAAATAAAGTAAAGTAAAGAACAGAAAAGAAAAGAACAGTAAAGTAAAGTAAAATAAAGTAAAGTAACGAACAGAAAAGAACAGTAAAGTAAAGTAAAGTAATGTAAAGTAAAGAACAGAACAGTAAAGTACAGAACAGAACAGTAAAGTAAAGTAAAGTAATGTAAAGAACAGTAATGTAAAGTAAAGAACAGAACAGTAAAGTACAGAACAGAACAGTAAAGTAAAGTAATGTTAAGAACAGTAAAGTAAAGTAAAGTAATGTAAAGTAAAGAACAGAACAGTAAAGTACAGAACAGAACAGTAAAGTAAAGTAAAGTAATGTAAAGAACAGTAAAGTAAAGTAAAGATCAGTAAAGTAAAGTAAAGTAAAGAACAGTAAAGTAAAGAACAGTAAAGTAAAGTAATGTAAAGAACAGTAATGTAAAGTAAAGAACAGAACAGTAAAGTACAGAACAGAACAGTAAAGTAAAGTAATGTTAAGAACAGTAAAGTAATGTAAAGTAATGTTAAGAACAGTAAAGTAATGTAAAGTAATGTAAAGAACAGTAAAGTAAAGAACAGAAAAGTAAAGTAAAATAAAGAACAGAAAAGTAAAGAACAATAAAGTAAAGTAAAGTAAAATAAAGTAAAGTAAAGAACAGAAAAGAAAAGAACAGTAAAGTAAAGTAAAATAAAGTAAAGTAAAGAACAGAAAAGAACAGTAAAGTAAAGTAAAGTAAAGTAATGTAAAGTAAAGAACAGAACAGTAAAGTAAAGAACAGTTAAGTAAAGTAAAGTAATGTAAAGTAAAGAACAGAACAGTAAAGTACAGAACAGTAAAGTAAAGTAAAGTAAAGTAAAGAACAGTAAAGTAAAGTAATGTAAAGAACAGTAATGTAAAGTAAAGAACAGAACAGTAAAGTACAGAACAGAACAGTAAAGTAAAGTAATGTTAAGAACAGTTAAGTAAAGTAAAGTAATGTAAAGAACAGTAAAGTAATGTAAAGTAAAGTAAAGTAAAGAACAGTAAAGTAAAGTAAAGAACAGTAAAGTAAAGTAATGTAAAGTAAAGTAAAGTAATGTAAAGTAATGTAAAGAACAGTAAAGTAAAGGTCCGTGTTTCTGGTGAGGTCTTCGTGTTATTCAAAGCGCCTAACGGTACATTCAATACCTGAAGCGCTCAGTAAGATGATTGACACGATCCTCGACCAATGAGCGTCAGCCTCGGGCAGTTACAATAGAGCAGAGAATCTGAGCGGGGCGGGGCTCACACACGGAGCACCAATAGGAGGACAGGAGGGCGGGGTCTTCACCCGAGCTCGGGCTTTGTTCTCCGTGAAGTTTTGTGCCCGTTATTCTGCGGGACTCTGATCTCAGATCAGTTCCACTCTTCTCGTTTATTCTCCTCAGGGCTTATTTCTCTCTCGAGTGCAGCAGCATTTCACACAACACTTTATTCCTGCACAATGGAAAGTTCATCTTTATGAGTTTTATGAGTTTTATGAGCTTTACCTGATGCCTGTGGACAGGATTTCCCCTCAGTTCGGATCTTTGTTCTCCAGCAGAACTTGTGTAAAGTTCCGGAGTTAAACGCTTTGTCCGAACTTTTCTCTCAAGTCGTAAATGTGTCGTGACTGGATCTGTGCTCATGGCGCGTTCCGGGACATCTGCGAGCGCTTTGCCCCTCAGCCTGGTGCTTCTGTGGACCTTCTCCCGCTGTTCTGAGTCCAGTCCGGTTCGGCAGGAGTTCCGAGTTCGAGAGGAGCAGCGGGTCGGTACTTATGTGGGCACCATCGAGACCAAGCCCGCCTTCACGTACAGATTCAGCGAACCGCACGAACTCTTCTCCATAAACGCCACGACAGGCGTCATCCGCACGTCTTCCGTCATCGACCGGGAACGTCTGGCCAGCGACGTCATTAACATGGTGGTGCTGTCCAGCCAGCCCACGTACCCCACCGAAGTTCGCGTCGTGGTTCTGGATGTTAACGACAACGAGCCCGTGTTTCCGGACGCGTCGATCGTCGTGTCGTTTAAAGAGGACGCGAGCGGCGGGCGCCAGGTGATCCTGGACACGGCCACGGACGCGGACACCGGCAGCAACGGAGTCGATCACACGACCTACCGGATCATCCGCGGGAACGAGCGCGGAACGTTCCGATTGGACGTCACCGTGAACCCGAGCGGAGAGGGGGCGTTCCTGCACCTCGTGTCCACGGGCGGACTGGACCGAGAAGCGACGGCTTTCTATCAGCTGGTGCTGCGCGTGGAGGATAAAGGCGAACCCAAAAAGTTCGGTTACCTCCAGGTCAACGTGTCTGTTCAAGACATCAACGACAATCCCCCCGTGTTCGGCGTGGGTCAGTACCACGCGCGCGTGTTTGAGGACGCCGCCGTGGGCTCCGGCGTGTTGCGCGTGACCGCCACGGACTCCGACGAGGGGGCAAACGCCGACATCAGCTATTATCTAGACGAGGGCACTCCGTTTCAGATCCACCCTAAAGCTGGCACGGTGGTCATTAAAGAGGCTTTAGATTACGAGAGCAGGAGGGAGTATTCCCTCACGATCCACGCCGTTGATCACGGCGTGCCATCTCTCTCTGCCAGGTCCGAAGCGACCGTCCAACTGATGGACGTCAACGATAACGACCCTGTGGTCAAGTTCCGCTACTTCCCCACCTCCTCTAAATTCGCCTCCGTGGACGAGAATGCCCAGGTGGGCACCGTCGTGGCGCTGCTGACGGTTTCGGACTCGGACTCGGCCACGGCCAACGGGAACATCTCGGTCTCGATCCTCGGCGGAAACGAACAGAGGCACTTCGAGGTCCACGGCTCGCCCGTCCCCAATCTCAGTTTGATCAAAGTGGCCAGCGTGTTGGACCGAGAGCGAATCTCCTCTTACAATCTAACCGTTTCCGTGTCGGATAACGGCAGGCCCACGGCCCGCTCCTCCTGTGCCAGTCTCGTTATATACGTGAACGATATAAACGACCATCCGCCCGTGTTCCAGGACGCCGTGTATAGAGTAGACATCAGCGAGGACGTTCCTGCAGGCAGCTACATTAGAGGAGTCTCGGCCACAGATGGAGACTCTGGGCAGAACGCCAACCTGCGCTACTCACTGGTGTCTGGGAACACTTTGGGCTGGTTCGCCATCAGTGAGAACAGTGGTTTGGTTACTAGTGCCGCAGCTCTCGATAGGGAAAGAGCATCGGTGATAGTGCTAAACATCAGTGCCAAAGACCAGGGCTTGCAGCCCAAGATCTCTTACACCCAACTCATAGTAAACATCACGGATGTCAACGATCAGGTCCCCACATTTACGCAAAGCACGTATCATGTTGCTTCAGTCGAGCATTGCCCTCCTGGCACGGAGCTTGTGGTGCTGTCCGCCACAGATTCCGACCTCGGGGACAACGGCACGGTCCGTTTCTCTTTTGAGCCCGAAACACCCGCGAGCACTCGGGACCTGTTTGGATTAGACGCCGTGTCGGGACGGTTAAGTGTCTCCTCGGAGTTGGACAGAGAAGAGCAGGCCTCTTATGTGTTGTACGTCAAGGCCGCAGACGCAGGCACACCCCCACTCTTTTCCATCTGCAAAGTTAATATCACAGTTAAAGACATTAATGATAACAGCCCTGTGTTTTATCCTGTGCAGTACTTTGCCAATATAAAAGAAAACGAACCCTCAGGCTCCTTCGTCACTACAGTAACCGCTTCTGATTCCGATATGGGCCGCAATGGCACCGTAAAATATGCCATCATTGCTGGTGACTCTAATAAGTTTCACATCAACAGCAATTCAGGTCAAATCACAACGCTAGCGCCTCTAGATCGAGAGGAGAGAACGGCCTATCAGTTACAGGTCACAGCAACAGATGGAGGAGGTTTACGCTCACACGCACATGCTGTAGTCACTATCACTGTAATAGACACACAAGACAACCCCCCTGTGTTCACTCAGAGAGAATACAGCTTTGTTATGTTTGAGAATGTGGCCTCGAACACCGTTATAGGCACTGTGTCAGCCACCACGGCGGATCTGAACACCAATGTTACTTATCTGATAGCATCAGGGGACCAGCGGCGTCTGTTTGCAGTCAACAGCCTCACGGGGCAAATCACAGCGTCAGGCGTCATTGATAGAGAAGAACAGGCGTTTTTCCAGCTCCGAATCATCGCCAGGGCTGGGGAAATTACAGGGGAGGCGTCCGTGAACATCACCGTAAAGGATTTAAACGATAACGCCCCTTATTTCATTCACACGGTGGAGCATATCAGGGCTGTGGAGAATTGGGCCACGGGTCACCACATATTCCAGGCAAAAGCTTCTGATCCAGATGAAGGTACCAACGGTGTGATAGTGTACAGCCTAAAGCAGAACCCCAAAGGCCTGTTTCACATCCACGAGAAACACGGATTGATAACGCTCACAGGACCCCTGGAGGTCACCACCAGCTCCTACCAAATAGAGGTTGTGGCCTCTGACCTTGGTATCCCTCAGCACACCTCCAGTCTCATTCTCACTGTTAGTGTGTATGATGTCAACGACAATGCACCGGTTTTTGATCAGCTCTCTTATGAGGTCACCATTTTGGAATCAGAGCCAGTGAACAGTCGATTTTTTAAAGTCAAAGCCACAGATAAAGACTCTGGACTTAACGGTGAGATTGTGTACGATATAACGAGTGGTAACACAAATGACATTTTTGGCATTTTCCCTGATGGGCAGTTGTACATCAAAGCAGATTTAGATAGAGAGGTACAAGAACGCTACAGTTTATTAGTGCTGGCCAAAGACAGAGCCGTTGAGCCTTTGAGTGCCAGTGTCAATGTGACCGTACTCCTCGATGATGTCAACGACAACCGTCCGCTGTTTAATAGCACCAGTTACGTTTTCTATTTTGAGGAGGAGCAGCAGCGAGGCTCCCCGGTAGGGCGGGTTTACGCAGAGGATAAAGATTTTGGCCCGAACAGTGAGATCCGTTACTCATTTGAAACTCCTCAGCAAAACTTTGAACTTAACACAATCACAGGGGAGATCAGCAGCACGCTACGGCTCGACCGCGAGTCTCTCATGAGACAAAGAGGTGAAGCGGTTTTCAGTTTCAGTGTCGTGTCTTCTGATCAGGGCCTTCCCAAGCCTCTCAAAGACCAGGCAAAAGTTCAAATCTACATACGAGACATCAACGACAACACGCCAAAATTCTCCAAGGATATTTACCAGGCCTCTATCTCAGAATCTGCCCAGAACATGACACAAGTGCTGCGCGTCTCCGCCTCAGACGTTGACGAAAATAAAAACGGCCTCGTTCAATATAACATCGTGGAGGGAAATGAAGAAAAACAGTTTAGCATTGACAGGACTTCTGGTCAAGTTACTCTAGTGGGAAAACTAGACTATGAGACAACACCCTTTTACTCCCTGAAAATTATAGCTGAGGACTCTGACATCGTGCCCCTGTCGTCCACTTGTGTGTTAAGCATCACTGTTCTGGATGAGAATGATAACTCACCCTCTTTTCCCAAATCTACCCTCACAGTGGACGTTTTGGAGAACATGCGTGTCGGAGAGCTGGTTGCCTCCGTAACAGCCACAGACTCTGATTCTGGTTCCAACGCTGACATCACATTCAGCATTTCTGCCACAAATAACCATGGTACGTTCAGCATCAGTCCTAACACTGGCAGTATTTTCCTGGTGAAAAAATTGGATTTTGAGACTCAGTCATTGTACAAACTCAATATCACAGCCAGAGACAGTGGAAGGCCACCGAGGTCCACGTCTATTCCTGTCAACATTCACATAAGAGATTTTAATGACAATCCTCCCGTTTTTAGTCCAGGTGATATTTTTAAGTCCATCCCTGAAAATATTCGCCTCTCCACCCCTGTCATGACCATAACAGCGCACGACACAGATGCAGACATTAACGGTCAACTGATATATTCCATCCTCCAGCAGAGTCCAAGAGGAGATCATTTCCGTATCGACCCTATGTCTGGAGTTATTTACACAAACAGAGAAATCGACCGAGAGTTCTCAAACCTCTTTGAGCTGACCGTCAAAGCGACAGACCAGGCTGTCCCTGTGGAGTTCCGGAGATTCGCTCTAAAGAACATCACGGTATGGGTGACGGACCAGAATGATAATGTGCCTGTTTTTATCTCCCAGAACGCTTTAGTGGCTGAATCCAACATTGTGATGGGTTCCATTCTTACCACCGTCGTAGCCTTTGACCCAGACGAGGGTGCGAACGGAGAGGTGGAGTATGAACTCGTACAAGGAGATTTTGATACGTTTATCATGGACCGCTATAGCGGAGATATTAGACTGGCGTCTCAACTGGTGCCCTCAAAACTTATGTATAGTCTGAGCGTGTCTGCTACAGATCACGGCACAGAACGTAAGACCTCTCGGACGGAGCTGACCATCATTCTTCAAGGTGCAGATGGGCCCATCTTCTCCCAACCCAAATACATCACTGTCCTAAAAGAGGGCCAACCGCCCGGAACAAACGTCATCTCGCTGGATGCCTCCAGTCCTCGCGGAACTGGTGCCAAGGTGGAGTTTTTCATTGTCTCGGTTCAAAGCGAAGGGAAGGCCGTAGGCCGGCTTTTCACCATCGGTCGGCACACTGGGTTGATTCAGACGGCTGCGGAACTGGACCGAGAGCAGGGCTCGGACCTCTACCTACTGGACGTGTATGCTATCGAATCAGACGCCAGCCAGCCCCGAACGCAGCATGCAGAGGTTAGTAACATTGTGTTTTTGAAGAGAAAAGAAGATATTGTGAAACGTGTGCTGAAGTCATTTGTTTGATAGTGCTGGAGCGTGCATTAGCAAAGTTCCTGCATGTTTTTTCTCGATGATCTGGGTTGTATTAAGTAGAAATTGCTTTGCACTCGAGAATGTGGGCTTTGTTTTTTGGCAGGCTACATGTATTGTTTCAGCTCTCAGAGAGTGCAGGTCTTAATCTCAGAGAAAAGTGGCTGCTGGTTTTTGAGTTTCTCTGGCAGAGAACAGGGAATGCTGGGTAAAATCTTCTGCATGAAGACTAAGCTCTCTTATCAGCAGCAACAAATTCCACAAATCAGACAGTGTGATTGCAGAAATTAATAATGTGAAACCGCAGCGTGCTATTGTCCATTGCTTTCATTTGTGATAGTTTTGTGGCCAAGATAACGCAGGCAAAGCGATTGAAAGGGAAATGAGTCCAGGAGATCGGCGTGTGGGTCTAAGATAGCTGTCCCCCACGGAGGGAGAGAGAGAGAGAGAGAGAGAGAGAGAGAGAGAGAGAGAGAGAAAAGGGCCGAGCTTTGAGCGCTCCGGGCGATGTTGGAGCAGGGTGGTCCATCAGACCCTGCTTTGTGCCAGTAGGCAATAAGTGACCATTAAATTCTGCTGACCCTCTAAGTCTCAGAGAATAGAAATGTTCTTTCAGAGGGGGTCGAGCAAAGTAAGCAGGAAAGAGGAGGAATCTCTCAAAGTGAAACTTAATCTCTGCCTTCAGTTGGTACATTGGGACGCATCTGCGATGCTGCTGCTAAACTTTCCCTCGAGGGATAGAGTTAAACTCTCGACTGCAGAACTCAGATGAAATCCAACACTGGGCTTGTGGGTTTGTGTGCGCAGGCCTCTCCTTAAATGAAAAACAAATGTGATTCTATATATGTGTTTTGGAAATTTCAACTGGAACCAAAAATGTTGTGTTATTATAGGCTTGATGATTTGCATTTATAAATTGGATTTTGTGTTATGGTTTTAAAACTGGCTTCTTGAGAGGCATGTCCTGCATTCCAAAAGGAAAGAGTGGACATAATTATAGCCCAAACCCTTTTGTTTTCTTTCTTTTGTTTACAGAGGAAACACTATTGTTTGTGTCAGAAACTCACCATCATGTGTGTGTGTGTGTGTGTGTGTGTGTGTGTGTGTGTGTGTGTGTGTGTGTGTGTGTGTGTGTGTGCGTGGTGTGTGTGCGTGGTGTGTGTGCGTGGTGTGTGTGTGCGTGGTGTGTGTGCGTGGTGTGTGTGTGCGTGTGTGCGTGTGTGTGCGTGTGTGCGTGTGTGTGTGTGTGTGTGTGTGTGCATCTGGTGTGTGTGTGTGTTGTGTGTGTGCATGCGTGCGTCTGGTGTGTGTGTGTGTGTGCGTCTGGTATGTGTGTGTGGTGTGTGTGTGTGTGTGTGTGTGTGTGTGTGTGTGTGTGTGTGTGTGTGTGTGTGTGCGTCTGTGTGTGTGTGTGTGTGTGTGTGTGTGTGTGTGTGTGTGTGTGTGTGTGTGTTTAAACAATGTAACAATATTAGCTGATTATTTCTTGAAACTTTTACGTTTATATTTACATGCAAAATAAAAGTGCCTCTCAGATAATGATAAATATTTAAAGAATTGTATTCTCTGTGTCCTCAACTAAACAGAAATTCCATTAAATCTTCAAAGAATGTTTATCAGTTGATTATTTACCTTGTTGCTTAGCGTCTTTCTCTGTAAAACACTCACATTTAGTTCCTGACTCTTTAAGCTCCAAATCCAAATGATAAAAAGTTCTCAGAAAAGGAATAGTGACTTCATTTACTTGCTCTCTTAATTATTTCAAATCTGTATGACTTTCATTTTGAACACAGAACATAAAATAAGATATTTTGAAGAAAGTTGATACCAATTCATCTGTATTGTGCAATGCAAGTGACAAACATTCTCCAAAATATCTTCTTTGTTCTTTGGGAGAAAAAATGACAAGAGGGTGAGAAAATGATGACTGAATTTCCCTTTTTGGGTGAAGTATCATTATTCCAGACATGGATTGTAGACGTGAACAAAGCATTAACTTCAAGCAAAGGCTGATGTTTGACTGGACCAACATGAGGAATATTCACATCCAAAAGAATATTTGTAAAATATTAGTGCTTCTAAATAGTGACAGAAGCCATCATCATAAACTAAAACAGCGTGACTTTAAAAAACAGAAAAATGCAGATGTATGCCGTAGTTTGCATGATTGAAAACAGCTGTGATTGTTTTACAAACTCAGCATGACTTTGTGTCCTTAAGATTTCTGTCTGTCTGTCTGTCTGTCTGTCTGTCTGTCTGTCTGTCTGCGTGTGTGTAGAGAAGCATGGTGTGTGTGTGTGTGTGTGTGTCTGTGTGTGTGTGTGTGTGTGTGTGTGTGTGTGTGTGTGTGTGTGTGTGTTTGTGCGTGCGTGCGTGCGTGCGTGTGTGTTGTGGGGTCACTCTACAGGAAGTGATATTGTGAATAATCTCACTCTATTCTGTCTGATTTAAGGTTAGGGAAACAGGATCCTGTCAAATCTTTACTGACTTAACCTGAAATCACTTTCTAATCTTATGTAATCAATTATTTCAAGTTTTGTGATCATTTATCTACAACCAGTCAAAAGTCTATTATTTATGATACTTTTTACTAAAAGTTGGATTTATGATCACACAGTTCCTCATTAATACTTAAATAAGTTTAGTAGACAAACATAATTGACTATATTTGAGCCTATATTACTAAATTTAAGCAATGTACTGTTATAATAAAATGAAAATAATATTAAGACCAAGTGGGTGTGGTCATACCGTTGACTGGTAGTGTTTTAGACATTTTACATTACATTTTACACTTATACATTTTGCAGACGCTTTTATCCAAAGCGACTTACGCTATTATGCAATTGCCAATTATCACTGCAGAGTAAACGGGGGTGAGATGTCTTGCTCAAGGACACTCACAACCTTCTGCTTACAAGTCCAACTCTCTAACCTCAAAACCAGTACTGACCCCCTAATCTAAATCAAAT
This sequence comes from Triplophysa yarkandensis, assembly GCA_033220385.1. Classification (NCBI taxonomy): domain Eukaryota; kingdom Metazoa; phylum Chordata; class Actinopteri; order Cypriniformes; family Nemacheilidae; genus Triplophysa; species Triplophysa yarkandensis. The sequence goes on along the minus strand of CM065656.1, from coordinate 5,791,890 downwards.
GAACTTTGAGATATTTCGAAGAATGTGAGACTACTGAACACTCTTTTGACCACCTTTTCCATTTCCTCCTCCTCCGGTAGTCAATAGGAAACTGCTTCGTTTCCAACACTCTTCCAAATACCTTTCTGTGTGTTCATCAGAACAAACAGACTGATGATGTCCCAGGATTCCCTGATATTAGGTATTGTGCGTGTGATCTTTAGAAATGTTTATATTAAAGATGACTGGATAAAAGCATCTGATACATGTATTTATGTTCATATTCTTATCAGACACTCATTCAACAGCAGTTAAAGGTGTGTGTGTGTGTGTGTGTGTGTGCGTGCGTGTGTGTGTGTGTGTGTGTGTGTGCGCGTGCGTGCGTGTGTGTTTGGTCTTTTGAGATTATGAATGAACATCAGTTTGTGTGGTCACAGCAGGATCCCGTTTGTGAATGTTGTGTGAAGTGTGTGTGTGTGTCCTCTCTGTGTGTTGTCTTTGTGTGTGTGCAACTGTTGACAACCATGTGACTTAAATCATGCTATGCCTATTATTTCCCCTCATGCATCTCTGCAGGGACAGTTGTGGGTCTGTGATTGGACAGTATTTACACAGCACACAGTGACATCACACACATCTGGAGTTATGGTAATGAATTATATAATGTTCATTCTTTCGTTTTGGACCGTACGTGTCTGGATAAATCGTGTTGTTATTTCTGGCTGTCAGGTTTAACTGTGTATTAAAACCGATTTCAGTCCTGGAACACCACACAGATCTTGTGTCTTTGCAGAGGTTCAGTTTTCATCCATCTGGATTATGTTACACGACATGTCTCTGTTCTGCAGTCCTCCGTTTATTAAACAGTCAGTGTGAACCAGTGGAACCTGATCTCAGACCTGTGCTTCAGGTGTGTGTGTGTGTGTGTGTGTGTGTGTGTGTGTGTGTGTGTGTGTGTGTGTGTGTGTGTGTGTGTGTGTGTGTGTGTTATTGGTCCTCTACAGTTGATCTTTGGACTGTCAGCTGACCCGTCTGCCCTTCACATTAAGTCTGTGTGTGACTGTATTAGCTGGAAATGTTTGCATAGTTGCCTGGTTGTGTGTCTGAAAATCTTTCAAACAGACTCTAGAACTGAGTGCTGGAGCAACAGAAACCTGCTCACAGATGCTAATCTTCTCCATATGGTTTAAAGTCGTGATGTTTTATCCAAAGGCGCTTCGCTCATAACTCAATAACAGTCAGACGCTGGTTGGCTCAAGCTCGGTTCTCTCTGCCCTCTTTTCTTAAAGGAATAGTTCTGAAAAATTGTTAACGAAAACATTGTTTATACCGCTTATGTCAGGTCTGTGTGTCTTTGTGACAGAATACATTTTTATTATTTTTGCAATTTTTTTTATAGTTTTAAAGGGATATTACAGCAAAGAGGTGATTTTAGCCTGGATGACCGAATGCGATTTTCAATTAGTCTGTATTTGTGATTAAACAGTATAAGTTTAGAAATCAATCACTATTTCGGCTGGTGTTTTTTCAAAGCTTAAAGTGTATTTCGGAAGTTTATTGGTCTGTCGCTGTAAATTGTGTTAAATGTTATTCTAAAGTTGAAGATAGCTGAGGTCTTCTAGCTCCTTTCATCTGTCTCCTTGACCTCTGTGCTGCGCTTCATGTGTTTCTTCTGCTCATTATCACTCTCTTTGGTGTAATTAAGAAGAAACTTCATTAGAGCTGTTTCTTATTTATAATGTTGTTTGTTATTAGTTATGTGCATAAATCACCAACTCATTAATTACACAAAGTCAGACAGAGAAACCTCAGGGCGTCTCTAAAGTCATCACCATACACAAAAACTCTTGAGGTTCATCTTCATAAGATATTCTTCTGAATCCCTCTTTACCTCCTCCATCTCTC
>CM065656.1:5736568-5789506 GCA_033220385.1 Triplophysa yarkandensis | reverse complement strand
TTCAACCGCCACAAATCTGAAGGAGTTAACGATGAATCTTATGAGAGGAATTAAATATTGATGGCCAAGACAAACGGAGAAGATAAAGAATACAAAGAGATTTATAAGAGAGAGTTTCTGCATCTAAATCACACAATGCCTTTAGAAGCATCAGCTGTTATGATATATCCACATGATTATCGTGAGATCTGGGAGTGAATCAAGCGCTTTTCTGAGTAATGTTGTGTGATGATGCGGAGGATGTTCTGTATGCAAGGTTTGTTGAAGGCCGGATCGTAGTGTGATGTAACCATCAATGCTTAATGATTGAAGTGCAATTAAAAATCCCTCTAAATGTTGATCTTACATCAGACTGACCCCTGCTGTTTCATTGATGTATAATAGACAAAGAGCACAACAGCACATTGTCATGCAGGGCACGTGCACTTCATACCTTTGACCGCTAGGTGTCTCCAGGTTACAGAGGATTTAATGAGAATTTCCTAAACAATTCACAAAAGTTATAATTTTTTTTATTTTTCTTAAATATACTGTCATAAAGTGTAGCTAACGTAAAATGTTTGTTATTAAAGGTGTCAGAAAAATTAATTTAGTGTGAATATTTTGTTTAGGGCAAACAGCATTAGAGTCTTTGTTCTATAGGGCCCAGAACTCTAATATTTATAAAAAAATAAAAATAAATTAAATCAATGAAAAATAAAGCCAAATGTGTAGGTGTGCAGTATATATATATATATATATATATATATATATATATATATATATATATATATATATATATATATTAAAGCATGAACTTGATATTCTAGTAATTAATTATTAAAGAGAATATTCAGCTTTATTTAATAGACTTTTTCTATATTTGTTGATTAAATATAATATTTTAATATTAATATTTCATTATTGTTATTCGGCAGCAGTACTCAGTTCTCACGGAAGGGGGCGTGTCTCGCTCCAACCTTTAGGTTTGATTGATTGACAGCAGGGTGCTGAGAACGGACACGCCCCTCTTGATTGTTTTCAGATGCACGTGACCGAACACTTCCTTTAAAATAGAAATACAGTAAGATTTTATTAACTCTAAAAACATCAGATGTGAAAGTTTACAGCTCATTGTAAACATTAATGTGTGATTTATTATTGAATGTATAGAATTAATGTTAATGTGAAGTCCTGTCTTAAATTTCCTGTAATTATTTATGCAGTTTTGTTTATTGTTTCATGGTTTATGTTTTATATTTTAAATATCAGATTTTTTGCTTAGGTTTAGCTGGACAAAGAAAATCACAGAACAGAATATAGTTTTTGTTTACATAATATAATAGATAATGTAGTCAAAAAACTTATATATCTTACTATATATACAAGGAAAGTATATATATATATATGATGAAATGTTTTGACAGTCCTGCAATAATTTCCTTTCATTACATGTGTATAAATTTTACTACCGTAACCAGAATTGTTCCTACAAATCTTCCATCTCACCGTTAAATCCATATTTAATCATAATATTATATATATATATATATATATATGAAACATTTGTGGGTATAACTCTGGTTACTGTAGTAAATCAATGATAAACATTTGTAACAAACATTTTATACACTTCTAATATATATATATACTATACACACACACACACACACAGGCACACACGCACACACACACACACACACGCCCCTATGGTATTTGTAGGATTACCCCTATGGTATTTGTAGGATTACCCCTATGGTATTTGTAGCAGTACCCCTATGGTATTTGTAGCAGTACCCCTATGGTATTTGTAGGATTACCCCTATGGTATTTGTAGCAGTACCCCTATGGTATTTGTAGCAGTACCCCTATGGTATTTGTAGGATTACCCCTATGGTATTTGTAGCAGTACCCCTATGGTATTTGTAGCAGTACCCCTATGGTATTTGTAGCAGTACCCCTAAGGTATTTGTAGCTGTACCCCTATGGTATTTGTAGCAGTACCCCTATGGTATTTGTAGCAGTACCCCTATGGTATTTGTAGGATTACCCCTATGGTATTTGTAGCAGTACCCCTATGGTATTTGTAGCAGTACCCCTATGGTATTTGTAGCAGTACCCCTATGGTATTTGTAGCTGTACCCCTATGGTATTTGTAGCAGTACCCCTATGGTATTTGTAGCAGTACCCCTAAGGTATTTGTAGCTGTACCCCTATGGTATTTGTAGCAGTACCCCTATGGTATTTGTAGGATTACCCCTATGGTATTTGTAGGATTACCCCTATGGTATTTGTAGCAGTACCCCTATGGTATTTGTAGCAGTGCCCCTATGGTATTTGTAGCAGTACCCCTAAGGTATTTGTAGCAGTACCCCTAAGGTATTTGTAGCAGTACCCCTAAGGTATTTGTAGATGTACCCCTATGGTATTTGTAGCATTACCCCTATGGTATTTGTAGCAGTACCCCTAAGGTATTTGTAGCAGTACCCCTATGGTATTTGTAGCAGTACCCCTATGGTATTTGTAGCAGTACCCCTAAGGTATTTGTTGCTGTACCCCTATGGTATTTGTAGCAGTACCCCTATGGTATTTGTAGCAGTACCCCTATGGTATTTGTAGCAGTACCCCTATGCTATTTGTAGCAGTATCCCTATGGTATTTGTAGCAGTACCTCTATAGTATTTGTAGCAGCATCCCTATGGTATTTGTAGCAGTACCCCTATGGTATTTGTAGCAGTATCCCTATGGTATTTGTAGCAGAATCCCTATGGTATTTGTAGCAGTACCCCTATGGCTTTTGTAGCAGTACCCCCATGGTATTTGGAGCAGGACCCCTATGGTATTTGTAGCAGCATCCCTATGGTATTTGTAGCAGTACCCCTATGGTATTTGTAGCAGTATCCCTATGGTATTTGTAGCAGTATCCCTATGGTATTTGTAGGAGTACCCCTATGGTATTTGTAGCAGTACCCCTATGGCTTTTGTAGCAGTACCCCCATGGTATTTGGAGCAGGACCCCTATGGTATTTCGTAGCAGTACCCCTATGATATTTATAGCAGTATCCCTATGGTTTTTGTAGCAGTACCCCTCTGGTATTTGTTGAATTACCCCTATTGTATTTGTAGCAGAACACCAATGGTATTTGTAGCAGAACCCCCATGGTATTTGGAGCAGGACCCCTATGGCCTTTGTAGCATTACCCCTATGGTATTTATAGCAGTATCCCTACCCCTATGGTATTTGTAGCAGAACCCTACCCCTATGGTATTTGTAGCAGTATCCCTATGGCATTTGTAGCATAACCCCTATGGTATTTGTAGCAGTATCCCTATGGCATTTGTAGCATTACCCCTATGGCATTTGTAGCAGTTACTCTATATGTTCTAATGAGTATTTGTATTACTGATTACTTTAACTGTAATAAACTAGGATTATTTGTCTCAGTGATACAGGATATGTTTTGTTTCTTGTGCATGTCTTATCTTCTTCAGGTCTTCAATTCTGTGTTTTAGTCACTCCTTTAGTCTGAGCTAAACACCACACAATTGATCTCTGCTTGTGTTGCCTTCACTTTAATTGCTTGAAGGCCGCTATTAAGGGACCGTGATGTCGCGATAATTGCGTAATGGTTCGCGGTCAATAACGGAACGGTGCTTCTCAATTAAAGCCCAGAACAGATGCTACAGAACAAGCTCTTTCTGCTCTCTTAACAGACTCCGAGGACCCATTCCATACATCACAGTTCTGACACATGGATGCGACGACGAGAAGTTACACAACTGCATGCCGGCGGAAGATATTCTTGGGAGGTTAGTAATGTGAATGCTGATGGAGCGGAAAGATGTCGGGTGCTTCATCTTCCTGCGAGATTTCTGTGAATAAGCATCTGAAAAATAAAGCCTGAAAGTCTGTTTGAAGTCAACTGGGATGAAGTTTTAGCTGATTTTAGAACTGCCTTATTTTTGCCTTCTTTCATTAGTAGTGCAAATGAGTGAATTGCACTTCTGGGGTTGTTATATGAACTGCAGTTCATAATCTCAACACTTGGTGGCGCTGTGGATAAGGCCACAGTTTATTCCCATGTGAAAGCCTTTAACTGGGCCACAGCTATTCTCTTTCAGAGTTTTTACTTGCAGTTTTAATATCCTCAAACTTTACCCAAGTTTCAATTAATCCGAAATCTTTTACAATTAAATAATTTCAAGCGCGCATGAGCATCTTAGCAGGCTTTATGTATTCTTCTGTTACTCACAGCAAACATCAATCTCATATACACGGCGCAATTGTTTTTCTCTGATCACTGATACGCATTAGAAGTAAGTGTATATGTCTTCAAAGAGAGCAGGGATGCTTGTATGGATCTTATAAATAACTTTACGCAGCATGTTCGGGATGATCACAGCAAGGCATTAATAATTTATCAAAGGCAAGATGGTACTGCACCACGCATCTTACAGCGTAACACAACCCACACAAATATGCTCGGACACACACACACACACACACACACACACACACCCACACACAGATAGCCAGTCATATGAATCAAAGTGAACAGATTTATTTAAGAAAGTTAATACGTCTGTTAACTTTAGATGATTGCTTTTGTCCTGCAGTACAATAATATTCAATTTGACCATTATGAAGAAGACATAAATATGAATATGAAATATTTTTGTTAATGCACATGTACGATTTTCGATCATTGATTGATTCACTCTTACCTGAACTATTCACAAACGTTTATATCATGAAGCCGTACATGGGGTCTTACATTATAATTATTATAATTATTATAATAATAATAATAATTAAAATAATAATAATAATAATAATAATAATAATAATAATAATTATTATTATTATTATTATTATGGTAATTATTATTATTATTATTATTGTTATTATTAATAAAAGTATAATGTTTTTGTTTTTTTGTCATCATGTCATTACAAATCACTTTGACTGTTTTCTGACAAACAAAAAAGAAGATCGTTTGAAAAATGTTGATTACAGAACGACACTGACCCCCAAAGATTTCCATTGTCTGTAGACACGAGACCACTCCAACGTTTCTCCAAATATCTTCATTGCACACAGGTTTTAAACCTCACAAGGATGACTATAGGTTTATTTTTGGGTGATATAACGCCATACTAGTAAATGTACTGCCCTGGAGGAGTGTACTCTGTATTCCTGATGGGTAATGAACATGACTCGGCCGAGACAGGTGGTGTTTGTTGTTTTATAGAATAATGAATGCAACCCGACAGACACCTGATAACCGAACTCTGCGTACCCGGATGCTTCGAAAGGCGAGGTTTGAGGAATGATTGGAAAAAATACAATCAGACGGTCGTGCATGTTTTCCCTCATGCATACACACATGCGCACACGCTGATCTCGGGGGACAGTGCTGCATTCGGGCCTTACAAAACGCTCACAGTGTGTGTTCCACACCTTCACAGATTTACACAGCCATCTGGACCCATCTGGAGGATTTGGCCACCGGTAAAACGCACGGCATCTCTTATACACGCAGTTTCATGTTTTTGCAGGCGATCGCACATGCAAACACATTCATGCATGCGTAGAAACCCACAATAATGCTTGGAGCTCTGATGGATTTACATGTATATGTGGAAAGATGTTACACCCTCACACAAACAAACTGGAAACCTGCCCAGATCACTCCGAGGACAAACGCAACATCAGTCTTCCAATACGGTGTCAAAGCTGGCAGATGGCCACACGCACGCACGCACACTTGCATGGAAGTGAATGGGGCGTGATAATGAGAGAAGGTGGGGAAAGAGGTTCTTGATTACAGGTGTGATTCCATAACCGTGCAGCCCATACAGTGAGACAGATGGGATGCAACCGTGTGCGTTTGACTACACAATAAAGATATTCTAAAGAATTGCGCTTAATCTGACACACCATGCCTTTGGGGGAAACGCGATTCATAAATAATGTTTTTCTCACGCTTCGCACACTTATCCCGTTGTGGGACTGTGTGTAGGACACGGTTAATGTGACGAGAAGAATGGCTTGCAAACTTTCACTTTAATAGGAGCGTGTGGGTCCAAGACCTGTGGGGAGAAACGCAAACATGACATCTTAAATAACGTTTATGCTTTCTATAGTAGCACAGCTTTTGTGTTGCATTGTGAAATGAATGAGGTGTTGACAAAAGCAATGTGTGTCATATTTTTCCAAACGGTACATTTACATTTAATGCACTTAGCAGACACCTTCTATCCGAAGTGACTTAGTGTGCATTCAAGGTAATCATTTTCCATATGTATCGGACCTACAACCTTTGTTTGTTACTGCAGCGTTCTACCAGTTGAGCTGTGTCCAAATCGAAAGCGTCTCGAAAAAATTTTGCAAAAATGTTTGCTCCAGGTTTAGGAGACTCTAGGGGAAATGTGTTTAGCCCAGTTGGAAAAAAATGGAAAAACAATCTGCCAGTGTGAGTTCTGTGTGTAAATTGTGCCTGGCCTCGGTGATGTGTGTGTGTTTGTTGATGTCTCTTTGAGTTGAAGGACGTGAACAGAAAGAGACAATCAACCTCCTCTTGTCTTTCCATCTCGTTCACACACGACAGACAGCTTTACGTGCGGCTGGTTTGTGTCGTCTCAGGCCTGACTGATGAGGTCATGTACCTGTCTACAAATGAGTGAGCAGGGTACGCACACGCACGCACACACACGTACACACACACGCACACACACACACACATGGCTGATCAAAGCTTGTGAACACAGGACTGTTCTGTCGTTGTTTACTCATCTGCTTATTTGAACCAATACGATTTCCTTCCGTTGATCATACAAGGCGATGACAGCCTCACTCACCGTTAACTTTCATTTCTTTAAATGAATTCTTGAACGTTTGCCCTCTTGTGTTCCACAGAAGATATGGTCCATAGATGTCCTGACAAACTTGACAAAATAAGCCATGCACTTCGTAAGAATGACGAAGCAGAAATCTCTCTTGCATCAGAACTTTTTGAAACACAAAGATCAGAAACTCAAGTTGGACAGAATGTTCTCTGGGCGTATACAATAACAAAGTCGGTAATCAGAATGTGTGTTCGTACGGCAGATGTTAAAATGTAATATTCAATATATTCATTGAGTTTAGGCCTCGGTGATTATCCCGAAAAGAGACAAATTATGTGCAGAAGGTATTAAGGAATGTTGTGCTTGGGTTTAAAAAATTGCAGACGTCTCATCTTTTTCAATGAATTTTTTATTAGCTTTTAAAGTCTTCTGCAGTCGTTTATTCTCCACAGGGTCTAAGCGGAACGCCACTTTAATAAAAACTTCTGTCGTATTTATCGTTCAACATTTTGAAACCCTTTCTGCGGCGCAGTGTGTTGTCTTACTCTTTCTGCTGAAATGCACTTCGCACGTGCATATGATCGACTTTTAAGGGTTTCTGGGCATTCGTTTAGGATTCACTGGGGAAGTAATTGCCCTGTGGTTAGAGAGTATGACTCATAACCCTGGGGTTGACTTAGGTGCTCTTAAGCTATACACCGAACCCCCAACTTCTCCCCAGTAGCGTGTGTGTGTCTGTGTGTTTGTTGTGTGTTTGGTGTGTGTGTTTGTTGTGTGGTTGTTGTGTTTTGTGTGTGTGTGTGTGTGTGTGTGTGTGTGTGCGTGTGCGTGTGCGTGTGCGTGTGCGTGTGCGTGTGTTTGTTCACTACTTTGTGTGTGTTCATGATTGGTGTGTGTGTGCGTGCGTGCGTGCGTGCGTGTGGGTGTGTTTTCAAAACTGTGTGTGTGTTCACTGCTGTGTACGCGTTCATGGTTGGTGTGTGTGTTCACTATCATGTGTGTGTTCACTTTGGACGGGTTGAATGCAGAACGCAAATTCCGAGTATGGGTCACCATACTTGGCGGTATGCCATGTTACTTCTTCGTCTTCTTCGTTCTCATCTTTCTGTTTTGCAGCGAGGCGTCGTGCCATCTGTTTGGCTTAACCTGGTTTAAACATGAGTTTTAACGTCTGTTCTTGTCTCTTAATGACTGGATAAGTGTAAACCATGTCGCACATGCGCGTTTGTGCATGCGTGCGAGGCGGCAGACGTGTACCAGCCGCTAATGATGGACGGGATGCTGACGTGCAATGCTGCGTGGGACTCGATGTGACAGAACATCCAACTAAATTTGGCACATGCTGCATGCACACTCTTGCCCCGCAGATAAATCTTTCTCAGAGCATCTTTCTCTTTCCCTGCTTCTTGGTGTCACCCAGCAGTTTACTTCAAAGGACCCCTCTGGTTTTGTCTCGTATCTCTTTCGGTCATTTCCCTCCACACCGGTTGTATCCTCTCTGTCATTCTTTCATTTCCTTATAATCCATCATGCTGCGCAACATCCGCCGTGTTAAATCTCGAACGTGTCTTGTGTGTCCGCTTGCGTGAAAGGGATTTGGTTTGTTCTCTGTTGGCTTCTGAGAGGTTTCTCTTGACCTCAGCGGAAGAGAGACGGGTTGTGTTTGAGTTTGCATACTAAAACACGAGTTAGTTATGACATGCTGTAGTATGCATACTGTGAACAGCGTGCATGTTTCGCGAAGACATGAAATACAAGGATGACCTTCCAACACGGTCTGAAATGTATTTTGCTGCACTTTTGATCCTACGTATCAAAATCGCTTTTTGTGATGCACCGTATTCTACGTTCGCCAAGAAATGCAAAATTATTTGGAACACATATGACAAAAATTAAAACAAAAATTAAAACTCATCGTCGTTAATGTGCGTTCTGGTTATTTTGGTTATTAGTTCCGTCCATTCAGCAGCGACTATGCACAAGATACCAACCTTTCCTGCTGGACTAATTTGTCGTTGTGTTTTCCGTCTTGCTGTTTTTTCACGAGTTGTGTTTTATGGTTTCCCGTTTTGTTTTTAGATTTGATTTTTAATTTTATGATTTGTAATTTTGATTTTAGATTTGTTATTTGGATTTCCGATTTATTGTTTTGTTTTACACTTCTCGGCCACCGTAGTATTCTTCTTAAAATCGGTTGACATAATGTAAGGAAAGTTCTGCGAAAATGTAATATTGATATATTTAATATTGACAGTATAAGGCCATGTCAAAGAATTGTATTTTTAAAATTATAGTTTAATAAATGGATAAAATCAAACTTTGAAGCTCATAATCTTTATTATTATTAAGATTTTCCGACTTTAACCTGGTTTTTACAGGAAGGATCACATATTTGTTACCTTCCTTTTTATTCTAAAATATATTTTTGTGCCTTTGGACAATGTAGTTATTATACAGTAATTTACTGTTTTGTTTTTAAGTTTATATATCAGTGCCAAAAGAAAATGCTGGAGGGAGTTTTGGCCACAGGAAGAGCGACTGGTTCGTAAATGTTAACGGCTCTCTCCAGGTTTTGTTGTCTCTGCTGGTGTACAGATTTGTTTACATTGAAATATTGTTTGCCGTTCTACTTGACAGTACAGTTTAAACACTGCAAGCAGCCTAGAGAACAGTGTTCTGTATTCTGCGAGTAAGCTTGTTTCCAGCGTCAACTGTATCTACAGTGACACAGAACAGGCTTTCTGTCTTTCTGTGTGTTTTTTTACTCTCGGTTGAGAAAGTGGAGATCTCAGTGGTCTGAACCTACATTCCCAGAAACTCTAACCATTACTGTGCATCTCTGAGCCCAACCTCCATCAAAGCATATCAGGCTTTTGCATGCGGTTCTCTGGTGAGAGAGAGATAGAGAGAGAGAGAGAGAGAGAGAGAGAGAGAGTGAGAGAGTGAGTGAGAGAGAGAGAGAGAGAGAGAGTGAGAGAGTGAGTGAGTGAGTGAGTGAGTGAGTGAGTGAGAGAGAGAGACCAGAGAGACCAGAGAGACCAGAGAGACCAGAGAGACCAGAGAGACCAGAGAGAGAGACCAGAAAGAGACCAGAAAAAGACCAGAGAGAGACCAGAGAGAGACCAGAGAGAGAGAGACCAGAAAGAGACCAGAAAAAGACCAGAGAGAGACCAGAGAGAGACCAGAGAGAGAGAGACCAGAGAGAGAGAGAGACCATAGAGAGAGACCAGAGAGAGACCAGAGAGAGAGAGAGACCAGAGAGAGAGACCAGAGAGAGAGAGAGAGAGACAGAGAGAGACCAGAGAGAGAGAGACAGAGACCAGAGAGAGACCAGAGAGAGAGACCAGAGAGAGACCAGAGAGAGAGAGAGAGAGACAGAGAGAGACCAGAGAGAGAGAGACAGAGACCAGAGAGAGACCAGAGAGAGACCAGAGAGAGAGAGACCAGAGAGACAGAGAGAGACCAGAGAGAGAGAGACAGAGACCAGAGAGAGAGAGAGAGAGAGAGAGAGACCAGAGAGAGACCAGAGAGAGACCAGAGAGAGTCCAGAGAGAGACCAGAGAGAAAGTATGTCAGGCTTTCTTGGACTGCCAAACACACTATATATATAATACTTTTTTTATGTTTCTTTTTTTATTAAACATGCACAGCAAAAGTTCCCTTGTTTTCTCTCAATGTCTTCCCGTCTACACTCCACTGTACTGTATCATTAAAGGCGAAAACAAGCCACAAAAATGTAAATTTTTGTACACTACTAAGGATGCTCTGGACAGGATTTTGGTAAAGTAACAGTAACATGCTTCAAGTTAAAAGAATATAAATAATATGTAAAGTTCTCACCATAAAGCCTCTTCAGATGAAGCAAAACTAAAGAGGATTTATATTCTTGTTACAGTTTTACAGTCATTTTGTAATTTCACACTGGCGACGAGAGGACTGCAGCGGCAAAACATTAACGTCCTTTAAATGTGACGTCATCAATTGAGATCGGTTTTTAAGAACAGTCATGTTTAGCGGATCCACTAAACCAATAAATTGTGATGATCAGCCAATCAGAGCATCCCTATACACAACATTCAACAATATATGAATGAACACCCAAGTTAACGTATGAAAGAATAAAGAGCAAAGAAGGCAGTTGTTTCTCAACTACCGTCTTTATCAAAGCCGAAGAAGAACATTAGTGATGAAGGATCCTATGGCTATGTCCAATGTCCTTTTTACCACTCATTGTAATATGAAGAATGGATCAGCTTATCACATTTTTGAATCTTTTTTTAATAATCCTTAAACATGTAATAAGAATATGCATTTCATACAGAACAGGCCCATATTTGTGGCATTCGGAGTTCCACTGATCCCTGAGTTTTTATTGCGTAAATGTTCATTTCGATTTTCCCATCACTCGTGCTTTTACAATGTACTAACTTACATTTCTCTCTCTTTTTTTTCTTTTTAAGAAATCCATTCCATAAACAGAACAGGAAACATCATGTGACTGTGAGAAAGCCGGCGGACACTAATGAGAGCCGAGGTGTTGATCTGTGTTGACCGAGAGCGGACGAAACTCACGCTTCACAATTCTCCCGTTATTCTTATGATTCTACTCACACGCGCTTCCCGCTATCTGCTGCTGTTTCACATTTAAATTAGAACCGTAATGACCTCATATTCCCTCTGGTGAAAGAGACACAGACAGAGAGAGAGTGCCAGTTCGACTCATTTGCGGCGATACGGGTTCAGCAGGTTTAATTCAGAATCAAGCTTTGATAATTCGACGCCTGCGTCGCTTGGAAGAGTACGTTGCATGGAATGCATTGATGCTGTTTTAGTGCGTGCTACATCGTGCACTTTTGGAGTAAACGGACATTTTAACAAATATGTTTTATGAATCAACCTACTTTGCTGTAAAAAAGCATCATAGTTGTACCGCTTTTCGAGTAGCAAAAGCGAGATTGCGTTTTAGTGCATTTACCATGTACCCTTATGCGCAACAAGCCTCATTTTTGTCGTCGGAATGAAGTCATTATAAATATCGCATCCACCTACGCGGACACATTATGATGCACCTGAGAGGGGCTCGGATGTAAGAAGGCAGAGAGAGCGGTATGAAATGTGTTTCCATCAGGCCTAGAGTGGGGAGAGAGCTTATCCGTGTGTTTTTCTCGCTCGTTTTCAACCTCCTGCATTTCACACCCAGGTGTCAGAACATGGTTTTCCAGTCCTCCTTTGGATAGTGTCCAAGGTGCTGCCCGCACGGAGCTCCACGCTACCACGTTCACATGCACACATGCTCGCTCTGGCCTGTGGCCATGCAGGCCTGCCATCAGGTTTCTTTATAGGTGCGGGGATGGTTTCATTTTCAGCCAACCTGTCTGGCTTTATACCGTCTAGACTCGTGCATTGTAATGCCACCCGGATCTATGGCCGAGGGCAACTGGTCCGATTGTTTCTCACTGTTGGTAGGAAGAGCATTAGCACTCATGTTACGGGGCACTCGTAGATTTTAAAGTATAGCCGGCGCGGTTGGCGTCCATAACGCGCTGGGAGGTAAAACGTTCAGGTTGCCGGGTGAGCGCGCGGTGGCATATGTTTTTATCACAAAGCTGTCGTGGAGTGTTGGCTTGGCGGTTTTTATTCCCTTTAAGGTTTAATTGGTAAATCTACACAGGGTGGACTGAACCCAGGACCTTTTACTCTGTTTTGCGGGCATTTTTAATACCAAATTATGGTTCGGTTGAAATGAGAAAGATCTGTTATGATTTATTTATTTATCTTGATATCTTTTTAAAATAAAATCAATCAATGACTCTGGAATGACAAACATACAACATTTCCAGGGACATTTGTTATTTTGTTTAAGAATTGATAACACATCTCATGGTCAAAAACTAATACACATTTAATAGATTTATCATTGAAAAATTAAACTGAAATGTTTAAAAAAATATAAAAGCATATTTATTTTATAATATATTGCCGTAATTTTACATTTCATCTTAATAAATATAACTTTTAACTATTGTGATATGCAATATGTCAGTATTTTTACACCCCTTATACATTGAAATGGATGTCAATGGGTTACACATGATTTAATGAAGTTGTTTTAACATAATTTCTCTTAAAATGTAAAAAGAGTTATGATAAAACAACTTAATTTAATCATGTGGATCCAAAGTGCATTATAAAATTAAGTTATTCCAACAACCAATTCTTTCCTTGTTTCACCATTTTCAAACCAGACCAAAATCTAATTCTGAGATGAGCTTCAAAGTTTGATATCAACCATTCATTTCACTATGATTTCATTCTTTAACATGCCCTTACCCTGGCTGTCAATAGTAAGGACGTGATAGTTGAATAGAATCTGTAAGATGATTTCCACTATTTGCTCCAAAATGTTTAAGCTCAAAAAAACACAAACATCCATCATAAAAATCATCTAAAGCAGGCCCTAGTGATCCAGTGAATGTGAAAACCATATGTTGAGCCTATAGTGTAACTAAAACCAAAAACTGTAGAAATGTCAATTCTAGACACGCATCCCACTGCCGTGACCTAAGGGATAGATTCTGTTGGGTTCACGCCGGCGTCCTGTGAGGTGCAGATGTCATTCGCGTTCGGAGAACTTTGGTGAAATAGAGAAAGTCCCCGGCTAATGGAAGAGAGGAGGTAGCTGGTCATCAAGAACACAAGCACATGTGCATTAATCTTCATCACCGCGAGCACATCCATCAGTCCATCATTATCCATTAACACTGACTGCTGAGAATAACTGAAGAGAGGGTTGGAAAATCAACGGGGTTGTGCTTTTATGTGCGAGGGCGTGAGATGAGACGGGGTTTAATGATGGATTAGGTTTGGTGTATAGAATTCTCAATGCGTGAATGTATTCCAGGAAGGTTGGGTTTGATATATATTATGAATTTTTTATTTTAGGTTCCATAATAAAGACGTTATATAATTTATTAGACTGGGAGCATACTAAATGCAACTGTGACAAAGAACAAAACATGTCTGTCCTTTGCTTTAAAGACTTACACAAGGTTTAATTCTGGAGGTTTGCTGAAGTGTTAAGACTACTATCTGTGTCAGTGATGTATTCCTTGAACAGATGGTGTTTGGTAAGGTTAATTCAAGAAGAATGGATTGATCCATTTTAAGAGTGAGCACAAACAACGTTGTTTTTCAAGCTGAGAAAAGAAGTCCATTCATTTTTGGGTTTCGCAACCGAGAGAGAGAGCGGGAGTGCATTAAAGAGTATGTTTGAACAGCGAGCCTGTGGATTGCTGATATGGATTCGGCGTTTGATTGGCGGGTGTGTCACCGGCTTGACCTAATGCCACATCTCAAACTCACTCTCGAGCAGTGCGACAGTCTCTCAAACCCGTCTGTGTGTGTGTGTGTGTGTGTGTGTGTGTGTGTGTGTGCCTGCGAGGTATAAAGACAGAGAAAATGAATACGTCTGCATTCTCGCGTTGGCAAACGATAATTATCCACATTGTGACAGACAATGAGATGCCATGGCGTCGCGACTTTCCATTCTGACAGCAGAACAGTAAAGATATCTCTTCCGCCACACGTTTGCTTTCCGCAAAACCGACGGACGTAATGCAATCGTTCAAATCGCACCAAATCACTCCAGTGCCACGAAAAAACCTTACCGGAGTTTGGCAGATATCATTTTTTTTGTTTTTAACATAAACAAATCGTTAGAGGACATGAACTCTACAAAAAGAACACGTTGTTCCCCTCTAATAAACCATTTGTTGTTTCTACGAAGATTAAGTTCACGTATTAAAACGAGTTTATTTTTGGTATCATTGAAGAACAGCAGAATGAATCCAGACTAGTAGCGCAACGGCTCGCCGAGGGATTTTGTTTCTTTAACTTCTCACATGCCATCACATACCCACACCATGACCTTTATCATGCATCACTGCGATTTGAGCGCTCCAAGTCACTCCGCGTGTCCGCGTTCACTGTTTTCTGACTGGAGTGTATCATTTCAGCTTTCTGGAGTGAAGTGGGTTGACCAGTGAAGTCTTGGGTTGACTGGTCCTCAGATTTATTTTCTGCCACCCATCAAGGGTAAGAGCTAAGGCAGACACAGATGATCACACACTTGCTCTTTATGTCCTCTTCCTTTCTTATGTGAAGCTATGGCCTTACGGGTGAATCACAGCTAAAGAAAGAGTTAAGATTCTAAAGAATCTAATAGGGCCTTCTTGATAAGCTTGATATAAACACTGAATGCTGAGTAGCTAAGGGTCAAGGGTCTTCCTCAGGGGCACAGTGGAACCATTTGACAAAGTGTTTGATGTAGGCATCATGCACGACGTCTGGACGTGTTGACATGTTTAGAATTATAATGAGTTATGCCTCGTTGTATGAGGTCTTCTGTTCAAAAATGTAATAAACTTGTTCATCTCATCATGAACACCTGTCCCATGGATGGATGGATATGTGATGAACAGGGGGCTCTAAATTAGATATTGTAATTCGGCAGGTTCTTATACACCTTAATAAGAAACTGAAAACTTTTTCTAAGTTTTGGTTATTCATTTTTCAAATCAATTACATTTTGGGAGCTTGAATACACAAACGTTCAAGGGTTTCAAGGTTGAAGCTTTACTGTCATTGTCTGTTTACTAAGAACTTGTTAATTCGTGCTGGGACTTTAGATTGAATTATTATCGGCAATATTATCGGCAGGTAATCTGAGTGACCATTTTGACGATATGCTTTGCCGAATTTTGATTCTGCGCAGGCATCAACTCGCACGATTTTGTGAAGGACCATCATGTCAGCTGTGTAGACATTCTTCTAAGTAAGTCATACTGACTACAAAGTTGCCGTTTGCCTGTTAATATAAAACGTTGAACAATAACCTTGCTACTGTCGATCGTAGTTACAAAATAACTGATGTGAAGACTGTAGATGTCCATCACACAAGTCTATTGTATGAAAATTCTTTTTCATTCCACCCTTCTACAGACATTCTATACATCACCACTACCATTTAAACTTTATACACCGGTTACACAAAGACAAACAGGCTTTATTGAAACGTAGACCACTAAGTCATCCCGCCACCATTAGTTAGACCGCTTTGGTCTTGACCGAGCTGTTGTATTGTCTTCTCTCCACCGCCGTTATCAATGCAGTGAAAGCATCTCCGGCTTGACCTCTATGAGGAATGTAGTCTTGGTAAAAGTGCAGACATTAAATAGCATTAACCTGAGCTCGAGTAGCCAAATCACCCATTTAAAAACTTGGCAAATGAGTAATGGACAAGCATGCTAGGTTTAACATTAGAGGAGCGCTAACACAAGCAGTCGCCCCGGTGACGGATCGGCCCATTAAAGCAGGGCTCAAAAGAGTAATGGACCCCGTGCCTCGGGCCAGCACCAGGTTTAGCTCCACCGGCTATTATGTTCCCCCTGGGAAAGAGTGTGTGGACTGAAGTCTTTTTGCACATACAGTGTGTACGCGTGTGTATACTCTACATGTGCACATACTCTCTCTGGGACAAGGATGTATCCGTCTCCGTCCAAAAAACCCTGCTGACCACACAGCATGTGTAATGATGCCCGGTTGTGTGCTTCAATCTACATCTCCAGTGATGTGTTTGGAAAGCTTGTCTCGCTGTGAAATGGATAGGGCCGGAGGTGAAGCATCCCCAAGTTTATATCCTTAAGTATGTCTTAGCCAACTGAATCATTTGCCGATAAGAGCTGTTTCCTTGCCCTTGTAAATTGTTTTCAACTCTACGTCTTTGAGAAAATAAGTTCGCAGTGTCTCGCTACAAGGATTGATGTTTGGAAATAAAAATGCAGAAGATAAAGGGACTGAAGGGTGTTCTACCTGAACACAGGACACCATTTGTTATTTGTTTGTAAAAAAAAATGTTTTTAATTAACTTGATAAAATCTATGTCATTAAATGAGTTTTATAGTTATGTATAATTGTAATTAGGCATGTGCCATGGGGACAAAATTTGATTTTCTTGAGTTTTTCTTTAATGTAGCCAATAATGATAAAACCACAATATTTTTAATGTGTTATGTGTATGTTATAAGATAATTATTCATAAATCAAAGATTGAACACAAGAGGTCTTTACTAGCTTAAAATACCAAACTTTTATCCAAGTAAAACATTACAATTTAAAATATTCATTTTGTTATTTCGCAAATATAGACATAAAACAAAACAAATGCCAAGATTGGACAGAATTTACATTTAATCTTATACTCTTTTAAAATAATTCAACAGAATCAAAAACAACCAAATTCCCAGAGCAAAATTCTATAGTTATTTTATAATCATTCTATGCATAACAGTTGCTTCTAGTATAGTTAAATGTAAATAACATTGGTTATTGAAAGTAAGTGACATACTCAATCATGTGATTTTGCACAACACTTTTATCACACATGATATATCTTTTATAACTTGTTTAATTTAATTCGAGCGATTTTTAATGATAATTTTTGATATAATAATAATCTTGCTCTTTGACTGCTTTACCAGCTTGAAAGAAAACTGCTTAAGTCATTTTCTCAGGTCCGGGATGTTCAGAAGGGCAGGCTGGCTAATTTCACTGTGAAGTTGAATTGCTTGATTGAAGTTTTTAATCACACAGCAAATCGCATCATTTGGTGTTCGAGAGGCACAACGAAAACATCGCTCTCCTACAGAGAAGGAAAACGTATAGCACAGATTTTCTTCTCCATACACGACTCCTGCAGACCACAGAAACACACATGAACAACTGCTTCCTGCTGTGAGCTAACAAGTTCACTTCACTTTTCGGAGATTTGAGATGGGCCAGTGAGACTAACCAGCAGGGAGTCTAAGATAGATGGTGTGTTTACTCTCTCTCTCTCTCTCTCTCTCTCTCTCTCTCTCTCTCTCTCTCTCTCTCTCTCTCTCTCTCTCTCTCTCGCTCTACCTCTATCTCTCTCAGCATCTGAACAATTTGATCAGTCTGGTTCAAGCGCATAACTTGTAGATTTGTAAATCGTTTAACGATCTTATCTTTTTAAATTGAATAAAATACTCAGTCGATGGTTTGCGAGTCAATTTGCTCTTGGTATATGTATTGCATTGCATATTTATTACATTGTCAGGCTGACCAAGTAACACCTTTCATTTTTCTATAAAGTCAACCCCGAAGAATCAATCAATATGTTATTTGACGCAAGGATTTCAAAACAAATCTGCGAAGGAAATCTGATTGAGTAAGGTCAACCGTCTGACCTCTCTGTTAAATCATAATTTGACGCGAAAGGCGGTAATATAATGTTTATGATTTTGTTCAATCTTATAGTTTTACCCTTGATTGTTCTGAAAAAATTAGAATGAAGAAAGAATTCGCATTAGTCTCCATTTGCTCTTCTGATTTTACAGCTGTCTTGAAGATATTGAAATCTTTTGTGATATGTAGTCATTTCATAAAGTCTGTGGTTTAAACATACAGATATAACATACAGTACATACACAACATATAACACACAACAGACACAAGAAACAATCCCTTGTATTTTTGGACGGTGTTATAAAAGCTTACTGTGTTGTTTCAGCACGCGACTCAGAGATAAAGCTTAAAATTACCTCTAACATCCATTTTCATAATGCATCATAATTAACTAAAATGATATCCTTTAAATCCCAAGAGGATTTGAGTCCGGCAGCTGGCCAGAAAAGGTGTAGTAACCTTAAAGTGAAATCAGTCCCACACAAAAACTCAAGTGCACTCTATAAATTAAAACGTTTAGGTTATATCATCATTAGTGAGGGAATGACTGTCATAATGTGCTAAAGAACATTTAAGAGATGACTCTGATCATATTGTCTGCATCTGTAGTGTGTGTGTGTGTGTGTGTGTGTGTGTGTGTGTGTGTGTGTGTGTGTGTTCGTGCGTGCGTGCGTGTGTGTGTTTGCGTGCGTGTGTGCGTGCGTGCGTGCGTGCGTGTGTGTGATATGCATTCGGGCACTGGAGTGTGTGGTTACTGTTGTGTGTGGAGGTACAGTATTATCTGTGTGTGGATTCGTGTTTGTGTACACTGTATTGTTCGCTATTTGTGTGCGTGCACTGTAGTGTGTGTGTGCGTGAACGCACTGTAGTGTGTGTGTGTGTGTGTGTGTGTGTGTGTGTGTGTGTGTGTGTGTGTGTGTGTGTGTGTGTGTGTGTGTGTGTGTGTGTGTGTGTGTGTGTGTGTGTGTGTGTGTGTGTGCACGTGTGTGTGTTTATGTGCATGTGCTTGTGTGTGAGTAACCTGCCGTTCTCTTCCATGTTGTGTGTGGCCGCAGGTTCTCCACGATCAGTCTTTGAGTGCACAAAACTGTGTGATATTGATTAGACATGGTGAGAGCATTTTCAATTAGCACGCAGAGAAAGAGGCTAATGAAATTTAGCCATGCGCTAATCACTCCGAGTCAAGAGAGCTGGCGAATAAAACCGCCAAAGACTCACACACCTGATTCAGCATTCTGTTTTCTACCCCCCTCAATCTCATTCAAACGAGCGTAATGAACATGTTTCCTGAGAGAAATGACAGCTGAATGTTGATGCTGGATGGGAAGCAAATCGTCTTTGATGAAATATTTAGATGTACAAACAGATCTGCATTTAATATTTAACACTTCTGAAAAGTCGAATGGTTTTTCTCAACTTTAGATGTATGTGACAGTCTCTTTAGAATTGAGTTATTGTGTTTTGACTGCATCTGTTCCTGTATCCAAATCTTGTCTGCAGAATTTTGTGTTTGTTTTTTATTTTTATGTCCAGCTAAAGTAAAACTACAAATTAACATGCCTTTGTTATACACGGCACGTGCAGCAATATGTACATTTCCATGCCGCTCCATGGTTTGATGTCATTACAACTGGCTAATCCTCACTTTCCACAAAGGTCTCTTAACGTTGCGTTAACACTTCAGTTCATTTCTATGGCAACTCAATGAAGATGCATAGATAAGGCTGTCTAGACAAAGGTACGCATCACTTTAAGAAATGAGAGTGCAGGAAGTCTGTCTATTGGGATAAAAGCATCTGCAAAATGACTAAAGTAAAAGTGCTGGCAACCTGTAACAAAGAAAAGTGAAAGAAGAGTCATATAAAGAACAGTAACAGAACAATACGCTGATGAAAAAATTTGTGTCTGTTAACTGAGTTTGACATGTTGAAGCGTCAACATTGTTGAGTTCAGCACCACGGACAGCTCTGCAAGAAGACACTGTGACATCACAAACATGGATGAACTCATGTGATGCAACAAAAAAAGTGCAAACAATTCAGCACAGTACATTTAAATTTACATTTAGTCATTTAGCAGACGCTTTTATCCAAAGCGACTTACAATAGTCGAGGAGACAATGAAGCAGTAAATAGCCGATACAACAATAGGTGAACAAGTGCTACAACAATGCTACCGAGTTACACTGAGAGCGAAGTTGCAAAAGATTCTTTTTTTTTTTTTTTTTTGATAGAGTGAGTAGGTTAGAAAAGAAGTGAGTTAGTGAGTTAGGTGTAGCCGGAAAAGATGAGTTTTTAGGAGTTTTTTAAAGATAGAGACCGAGTCTGACAGCATAAAGTGAACCGATATTACCGAACAGAGAAGTCACTATTCAGAAGCTTAGGTCTTTATGTACTTTTGTGGTGTCATCAGCCAGTCTCTGTTGTCATGATGATCCCATCCACAACTGTTTTGTTATTCGTCACTTGGTGTTTGCAGCACAGGTGACCGGCTGTAAAATCCCGCTGAACTGTGACGGCCATAAGCAAACGGTTGTTTACGCTCCAGCCGGCCTTTAAGATGAATAGTGATGTAAACGGAGAGTGCTGTTCAGGTACCGTGGACCGCCTTGGGTTGTGCATGAGTGTCGGATTATCATTTGTCTTTTAATAAAGATGTGAATGTGCTTTTGGCCTGTGATGAATGTCGGGAGATCAATCCTTGTTTAGTACACAGACAGTTAAAGCATTATGCTGTCTGCTCTGTGCTGTGATGAATTGACTTGATGAGCGTCTGTGATGAAAAGACTCGCAGTGAGAACTTTTGCATAAGTGCTTAGTTTGGCGTCTGTGAGGTACTGCAGCGCATCTCGGCCGGGGATCTCTGCCAGACATGCACATACACACACACACGCACACACACGTGAAAACACACGCACACACATAAACATGCGCACGCAAACGCGCGCACACACACACACACACACACACTCACAGACACACACACACTCACAGATAGACAGATAAAAGTTAGATTAATGCTCTTTTTGCATTACAGGACCATTAAATGCCCTCCTCACCGATAAATCAATCACCAATTCATGCCTTTCTGTCTCTCTGTTTTTACATTACTCTACAGTCCTTCACCTTTTCTTATATTTCTCTCTCTCTCTCTCTCTCTCTCTCTCTCTCTCTCTATCTATCTTTTTATTAAATTCCGCCTCTCTTTAAAATTCTCACGCAGTTATCTCTCAGTTTTCTTCCAGCGCATTCTGCTGTTTAACTCTCTGATCACACAGTTCCTGGCTGAACTCTGAAATTGAGAACAGATTTACAACCCTGCTTGGAATCCACTATTGCAGAGCTTGAGTGAAAGAAAGAGAGAGAGAGAGAGAGAGAGAGAGAGAGAGAGAGAGAGAGAGAGAGAGAGAGAGAGAGAGAGAGAGAGAGAGAGAGAGAGAGAGAGAGAGAGAGAGAGAGAGAGAGAGAGAGAGAGAGAGAGAGAGAGAGAATGTAATGAAAGAATTTAGAAAGCAAGTGGTGTGGGGCAATCAATAGAGAGTGAAACAGGAAATGGGCAGCAGAGCAGCAGGAAGCACATAAATGATGAATAAATGTCATGGATAAAATGGAAGAAAGATTAAAAGAACAGCAGGTTCGTGTTTTAAGAAAGAGCAAAGAGAAATACATTTGTGATTGTTGATTAGACAACTGTCAGCAGATCCGCTTCGTGCTTATTACTTATATATCGGCTTGATTTTACATAATTCTTATTTCTACCAAATATATGCATGTCCCACATTGATGATCCTGGTGTGATGATTCTTGACCATCGCTTTTGCATTTACTCTCTCACCTGTTGTTATGTGTGGAAGTAAGTTTGCTGAAATCCCATCATTTCACCTCACTGGCTGAGACGACATGCAACCCTTAAGCTTTCGCTTCCGTGATTATCTTTCATGTCATCTCTTCTGCTTCTTCACTCCACTGGTAAACTGCTAAATGTAGCTTAATAAATCATGTTTGCATTCATAATTAATGATCTTAGAGCAGTACCTGCTTTTCAAACCCACGCACGCGAACACACACACACACACACACACACAACATAATTTCTCTTGAAATTAGAAACGTTATGTTAAAACCACTGTTAAGTGATTTACGATTTTCATAAACCTCAAATGATAATTATTACAACCGTGTATAATCACAAGCACAGAAGATTGTTCTTGAGTTTTCTGTTGTGATATAAATCCTGATCTTACCTTTACTCCAGATCTTGATAATGGCACAGATATAAAATCGTTTTTTTTATAATGATCTGATCTTAAGAACAAAATGCCAAAAAGTCTTAACAAATGCAACCCAATAAAGAGTTTTTATAATGTGGTTGGCAAATGAGATCTGAAAATAATTTTGTCCGTTTGCAACCACAAATGTGTTGCCCCTTCCTTCTGAATGAACACAAATGATATTACTTGTAGAAGAGAAGCATGTGTATCAGCTCGGTCTGAACGAACAGCTGTACGATTTAACAGAAGAAAGACCTTGAATGATGTTTAAGACTGTTATATTGGGATTTTCAATACTAAATACTCTAAATGATAGTTCAGTGGTTAATATTAAAACACATTTGTTCGTAGTATTTTTATTACAAATAAAACATTTCAACATAAGGGATGTATGCAAATAATTTAATAATAATAAAATAAAAATAATAACAATAATACAAAAATAAAAGTTTTGAACAAAAATGTGTTTTTTACTACCCAATGTTTAGATTTGTCCAATTTAAACCAGCATTGGGTTGACATGACACTATGTCTGTTTTGAATGTGTGGTTAAGTTGATTTTGTAACGTTTTTATTTTAAGGGGTTATGATGATCAGAATTATTCCTGAAAGCGCTGGTTTTAATGCACATGAATTAAGGATGTGGTTAGAAATCGGTGGTTTCAACAGTTGCGTATTAAACCTGTGCGCAAACTGGAATATTCTGTTAAACATTTGCTAAAAAAGCAGCATTTTCATCTACTGAGCTGAAAGAATTAAAATCGTCCGTTTACTGATACACACTTAATAATCATTTAAATTTTTCTATATATATAGTTTCTATATAGCATTCGAGGTGCAATTTCCCAAACGTGCATAATAATAGTGGATGGAAACATAGCTATAGAATCTCATCTCCTTAAATGATAAAAGCTCCTCCTAACTTGTCACGTGATCTGCTGTAAATCAATGAAGTTAAAAGATAGCGAAGGTAAGATCAACTTTCTGAATATATACCATACATTTATAATATAACATGCTATATTTTAGGATTTACATCAAATAGTGGACATTGGGAATTTATGTATGCTTATTAATATGGTTATATTGCCTCATGCATTTATAGTTTTTATTCTAAAATGCATTTTAAAGGCCAGTATGTTTAAGGCTTCACCTCATTACATTGTGAGGGAAATAATATAAACCTTTTTCCCATTATCCTAGTAATGTCCATGCTTGACTCACAGGTTCCTTCTATAATAATAACATGTTGGTTGGTATTATTTTGCCTTTAATAGTAAAAGATTAAAATGAAGTGTTACATATCATGAATTGGTTATTAAACTATAAAGTCTTGATCTTACTCATTCAGATCTTGATATGACACAACTATGATTAAAGAAGATCTTTTATAATGGCCTGATCTGCAGAAAAACGGCACAAATCCAACCCATTAAAGAGCTCTTAATAAGTTAGTGGAAAAGAACTATAAAAACAGCCATTATATACCCATTAGGGACATCAGTTGTGTCACTCCTTCCTTCTGCATTAACACAGAAGGTCATTAGATCTTAAAAAGAAACATGTTTGTCTCTCCAGTCCGAAAGATACGTATTTCATATTTCAAATGGCTATTACCAAGTGCCAGTTTAAGAGATTTACATGAAGTATTACAGTCAGTGTTGTTTACAGCTTTGATATCGTGATTTTATATAAATGTATGTGATGAATATCACAACATTTCTTATTTTTATTTCATTATTGTGTTGACACATTGATTCATGCAGACAGACATCATATTCACATTCAAATGCATTACTGCATTGTAAAATCACTGTCCATCAGTATTAAGTATCAGCAGTGGTCTGGTGTAAATCTTTCACACGCCACGGCTCTGTTCCTCGGTTACGTTGTTGAGCGGAATGTCACTCTGAATTCTTCTCGGCCTGGGACAGCAGCTAGGCGTCCTGATGGCGTTCCCAACATCATTCCTCAGGAACACGTACAACAGACAGTCCACCATAGGGTTCAACGAGTTGAGAACAACAGCATGAAGAAAAAGTTTATTTAATGAATACTTAAACACAACCATCAGCCCCATTATGATAAATAAAGGAAGGATGGTAAAGGTGAAGCCCAGCAAAACAAAGAAGAGACTCGCCAAAACCAACTGCCTCTTTAGAGAAGTTACCAACTGTGAATGAAAGAGAGACCTCCATGCGCCCGCGCAACAAAACATGATCACTATGTAATAAATAAAGGGCAGAATAATCCACAGATGTTGTTGATAGTTCCAATCAATAGAAAAAGTAATAAAATGTAAAACCCAGCCGAAAAGCGAGGTGCACGCAAGGCGTTTTACAGAGCGATGAGATCTGTACCAAACAGGATGAGCGATCAGAAGATATCTCTCGACAGCAACACACGTCATGAAATACATTCCAGTGTAAAAAACAAATACCAAAACAAGCTCAGCCCATTGATAGTAAAATGCAAATAAAAGAAAAAAACTAACTATCTGTATGAGATCCGTGATAAGTAGATTTATGACAAACACCGGAGCGCCTGAACAGGATTTGCTTAGACAGAAAACAACAAAAATGGCAAAACAGATGAATGGAATTTCAATAGTGAAGATGATCGATGCAAAGACAATAAAAGCAGGATGTATGTATGTATTTGGGTCATTAGTTCTGTTGTAATGAGTGCTGTTAAGTGAATATTCCATTGTGGGTCGACAATCTGAAAAGTTCGTTTGATATTACATTTTGATAAAAAAACTCATATGAATTTTGATGATATGAATACAAATGACTTAATTGTTAAAATTGTACAACAGAATGGGTTGCCTTTGGTTTCTTCATGAGCTTCTCGTTCTTTTCCTCTTCATCTAATAAAAAAAAATCCAACATAATTTACATTAAACGATAGCAAATGCTGCCAAGGTCCAAACTTTGTAAAAAGGATCATTCTAACAGTTCGGGAAAGTAATTCATATTTTATACAATACACCATTCTTTCTCTTGTTTTGTCTATGTTTTCACATACTATTTATACTTTAGAAAATGTACCTTAGTTTTTATTTTCTGTCCATCTTGTCCAACCACAAACTGTTCAATTCAGTGTTCTAGTCGAGACCACCTAAACCGAGACCAAGAAGAAAATACTAAATAGTAAAATAATCATAGAATAAGTTTTGAGTGATATATTTTGTTATATAAGTTGAATGATTTATCACCAACCTATTTTAACATATGATATTGTAAAATATGAAAACTTGAATCCAAAAAAGCTTGAATTATGTTAACACAAATTATACAATGCACAAGCAATTTAGTTTTATTTCCACAGTTGTGGTCTTGAACTGAGACAAAGTCGGGGCCAAGATTAAATCAAGACGATCAAAAATGGTCTTCAGTCCTACAACAATAGTTTCATATGCCACAACACTAGTCATTAATGTAACAAAATGTGAAATGTGTTTATTTATTCTAATCAAACTTATTAACATGCATAAAGGATTTTTTGAATTTTTTTTATCGCATGTGTAAACGTCATACTTAAGGTAAAACACATGTTTACGACTATAAAAGGTTTTATCATTTTCATAAACACTAATAATGACAACTGTGAATAATCACAAGCAAAGAAGATTATTCTTGAGTTTTCTATTGATATATAAATCCCGATCTTACCTTCTGTCCTCTAGATCTTGATAATGGCTCACCCATCAAATGGGTCTTTTATAATGATCTGATATAAATCAAAATGCACAAATGTTAACAAATGCTACCCAATAATGAGCTTTTATCATGTTGGCTCTGAAAACCATATAGTCCATTTGGAACCACAAATGGGTTGCCACTTCCTTCTGCATTAACACTGATTGACATTAGATGGACAGCAAAAACCCTGTTTATAATTTCATGATATATGTAGCCCTTCTTGCCTAGAGATTCTTGGTTTTAGATGTTTAATTGTGAAAGGAACGTCTCAGTGTTGGTTGTGTTTTGTGTGGAAGAATTTGCCATGTGCTCTCCCTTTGGAGCTGTAGCCCTGCCCCATCATTTCACCATCTATCTTATCCTTTGTGTTTTAATTCCTGCATCAGCTTATTGTTATTACCCCTTGTTTATTTCCATATTTATATATATATATATAATGTATTTAATATTGTTTGAATCTGTGATATATATTTTTAATATAAACCAATGAAATTGAATGTGCCACCCTATTTGAACTTAGCACTCTTGTTGGTTGATTTCAAAGGATGAGAAAAGAACATCTACACAAGCTTTTCTTTTTTGTATTGTTTGAACATTTCCAACACAATCCAACAATGGGTAAAAAGAATCAAAAACCTAATAACTGAGTTATATCAACCCAGCAAATGGTTTCGATTAGACACAAAAATGGGTAAACTATCATGTTTAAATCTCTTACAGTTTTGCGTTGTCCATTTTTAAACCGGCATTGGGATTAAATAACCCAGCACATTGTTCATTATTTTATTTAGCCCTTATTTTTACTAAATTACATTACAAATAGTAATAATATAAAAAAATAGAACTGTCCATGTATTACTCAACCATCGATTGAAACTACTCAACAAGAGGTTTTCTGTTATTCTGTTCCCAACTGTGTCCTTATAGTTTTGGTTCATTGTCAACACTTTAACATGTTGGTTTCAGTAGCAAACATGAAATACATAATGTAGTGCTTTCATGAAGCTTATGGAATTTATTGTAGTGACAACTCAAATAAATGACTTTTACACAGTCGAATGAAAAGAAACGATATGAACTGATGCCAGATTTATAGATTTACATGAAGAGATACTCTGGGTATTGTTTAGAGATATTGTGTTTTTACAAGAGGGTACGTAGTTATTATCACAACACTCCTTTACATTGTATTTAATTTCATACAACTTAAAATAATTTCCCGTCGCAGATTTAATAACGGACATATAGATTAATGCAAACAAACACCATATTGACATTAAAATACTTAATTTTGTTGTTTCACAGTATTAAAGTTTACTAATAAACAATTTGTTTGTTTACATTTACGTCTTTATTCAATTTAAATTGTGTTTTAAAAATTATATCATATAAAATTACACCAAGCCTATTATTGAGAGCGGATCGACAGGAAAGGGTCTGGAAAGGTTTGGAATGAATGGAATTTAGGCTATTCTATATTGAGGAGTGGCAAATGCATTATAAAATAAATCCCTCCTAATGCAAAAACGTTGACTTCTGTTTTTAGTTAATACAAACATGTTTATTGTGTGAAATTCATTTTCTAGAATTGATTTTACACATTTATAAATATGACAACATTTTGCGTGTCCCGATCAGCGATTCTAAAACAAATTGTTTTTGTTATTATTGTAGATGATATTGTCCTTTGTGAACTGTTACATTGCAGTGATACTAAATGTTCACTTTTGAACGCTCTACAAAAAAACACACAATTTATGAAGTCGTACAACTAAAAAAATCTGTTAACACATTTTAATATTGTCTAAGTTTAACATAACAATAGCTTAAATTCAAACAGTTCATTTGTCTAAAATGTGCATACTATTTAAATCTATATATTTAAAAGAAAAGAAATATTAACAAATGATACATATAAATACATTCTGTGAATTTTAATAGAAATATTTGATTTCTTTACTTTACTTTTTACTTACTGTCCATTGAATTGAATTGAATTGAATTGTATTGAATTGACTTTTACTAAATTTAAGCTTCTTATTTAATTAAATTAAAATAAAATCTTTTTTTCTTTTTTTAGTGTGTGTTTTCAATCACAATTATAAAAAGAAACGTTTTTCTACTTATAGAAAACCGTTGGACACTCCTGTGGACAGAATTAGTGATGTTGCTTGCTTTAATAATATTACGGCTAAGTTAATGGACTCAAATAATGAAGGCATTACTTCAACAGGAGAATGAGGAACAAAATGATTTCCGAAAGCAATGGTTTTAATGCACGTAAGTGAGGGAGTGGCAGATGTGGTGAGAAATAAGTGGTTTTAGTCTCCGACCATGATAAAAGCTTTATGCTAATGTTAAAGAAACAGCAGTCTTGTCCTTCTTAACATGTTACATGTGTTCACAAATCTGCTGTTTTGTAAAGGACTGGTTTCAGCAGAGAAATGACAAGCTCATGAAGGTAAGATCATGCTGTTCTGTATGTTGTAATTTACTATAAATTATCTAGACTATATTTTGAGGTTTTTATTATAAATATTATAGATTTTCTTTTAAATATATGTTTTAAAGTTGATACATTTCTTTTAATGTAGATGATGTTTTGGTCTTGTTCATTTTATATCAGCATGGTTTGATTTGTGGATTTGCTCCATTGTATGGATGTTCCAATATCCACACATTTCAAGTCAAAGTTTGGCTAAACTAAGGACAAACGTTGTTTTTTATTAAGATATTTATAATCGGATTAACTTTGTTGTGAAAAAAACAGCATTTCTATGTGAAGAACACTAACAAAAATGTTTCATGTGGCTTGGAATTATTTTCTTAAAATAATTTCAAGCTTATTTCTCTAAAGTGCACAAATATCTCTAAAAAAAAAAGTTAAATAAATTAAATAAAAAAGTTATATGATTAAAATAAGTATTTCTTAAAAAAATATTTATTTGTAATATACACATATGCAAATACTTTGGTGAATTCCTAGAGAAAATATTTGAGAAATCCAATTGAATTTTTATCTTACTTATACACAGCCTTCCATAGCTTTAGACATTCTTTGACAAGAAATGATTAATTTAATTCCGAATCAATAACTTGTTATTTATTATTTTGACTCCTGGGTGTTCATTTATCAGTGGAGACAAGAATGAGAAGAAAACAACCTGTTGCCCAAACATTCTAGATCAATCTCAAGACGATGGAGACTCTCTGGGCCTCCTTCAACACGACGTCTGTTTCCAACGGTAACGTTTCTCATTCAAACAACATCATCACTGTTACCCCTGAAGACCAGAAGACTGCAAACTTCCTCTATACATTGATCGTGTCGAGCGTCGAGCTTCCTCTCATCTGTTTGGCTGTTTATGCCATTTATGTTCTCGTGGAGGCCGGTCAAGCCGCTCCGGTATTTGTCATAAATCTGCTGATCTCAGATCTGCTCCAGACTGTGGGTTCATTATGCATCGACACATCCGTGTTATTTCAGTGGCCTTTTCATCAAGTCGGCTTATACATGTTCTTTTTGGCTTTTCTGACTAACTTGTATTTCATGACCTGTATAGCTGTAGAGCGATATATTTTGATCGCTCATTCGGTTTGGCACCGGTCTCATAGCTCTGTGAGGCGTCTGGTGCATGTTTCATTGGCTGGCTGGTTTGTGTCTTTAATCCTGTTGTTGTTTCGGTGGACTTTGAGATATATATTTTCTTTGATGGTGTATGTAGTGACCGTCGTGGCCTATGTTGTCATCATTGTGTGTTTTGCACAGGCCTGCAGGGTTCTCTCTCATTCCAGAGCGGTCGCTTCTCTAAAGAAGCAGTTGGTTCTGGCCACGCTGCTCTTGGTACTCCTGAGTTACACTTTTTTAATCCTGCCCTATAACATTGCACTGATGCTGTATGTTGCATTTAATATTTTAAATGAACCTTTGTTCTTGATCGCTGAGAAACTGCTGATGATCACTCCAATTATGGACTGTTTTCTGTACGTCTTCATGAGAACCGACACTGTTAAAAAGTTTAGACACTGTTGCAGATGAATGATCTCTTTTATACTGCTACTGTACAATCGATGTGTTTAATGCGCACATAATGCATTTGTAATGTAAATGTTTCAAATATTCATTAAAATGTCAAATCACCATGTTTTGTAACTTTTTTGACCCTAAGGTTTGTCCTTTATCAGTGGAGATAAGAATTCAAAATGAGATGATAACAACGTTCAGAAACATTCAACGTATGATTTGTTTAATCTGAACATAATGCATTGTGATATGTGAATTTCATGTATTGTGCTTTTTGTTCTCTGTGTTCTGTTTTTGCTTGTCTTGTGTAAATCGTTGTAGCACTTTTTTTTAACCTTTGGTATCTCTGCTATTTACAGCTTCATTGTCTACTAGATTCTTTGCAAGTCGCTTGGGATAAAAGCCTCCACTAAAAGTATAAATGTGTGCTTTTTGTGTGAAAATGTCAAAAATCTATCCAATCACCATGTACATGTAAAACCAAAATGAGTTGTTTAGTATATTTTTAGGTAGATGTTTTTTTTTTATATCTGGATCTTAATGAGATCACATCCAACCTAACAACCAGGTCAAATCCCACATGTCTACAGCAAATAATTTGAATTAAATAATTTCAATTTTAAATAATGGAGTTAACTTTATTGTTTTTTGCACATTCTTTTAAGACACTAAAAATTGGCTGTTGGAATTACTTAATTTAATAGTTGGAAACTACTTACATGATAAAATTGAGTTATTTTAATACATTGAAATATGTTTAAATATTAATCTAATCACATTGAACAAATTTACATAAAAGTAATTCAAACAATCAACTTGTTCTGTGAATAACTATTTTTTTATTTTAATTTTCGCTAATTTGTTCAAACTTATTCTTATATTTTGGTATGATTCACTTTCGCACCAGTGATGTTATGTAAGTGGGGCTTTATTTTAAACCTAATAAATAAATAATTGGATTTTGTCTGCACTTGTATAGACCACTTCAGTCCAGAATAAGTTTCTGTTCTTAACACCGGACATTTGAATTGAATCAAAATATCAAAAGAATACTGGATCTTTAAATGTAAGCTTAAAAAAAGTAAGATCTTTGTTTGCATCTTGCGCAGTGGTCTGTATAGTGCACATGATTTTGATATAGTTATTAATAATTTTTTAATAATAAAAATTGCAAAATGGGCTACATTTTAAATATATTTTATATGGTTTAGAAGATATCACAAATAAAACCTGCTGTATGAACCTTTAAAAACATTAAATAGATAAATATATATAAATATCAAAATAATGGATAAAAATCCGACAATTCATTTCTTAAAAGATTTTTAAGTTTTTAAAAGATGTTGTTACTTTATTAAAATATTTAAAAATACTTGTAAATACTTAATTTTTTACTTACATAAACAAGAATGTAAACACTATATTTACTCAATTTCAAATCTTTAAAATTACTTTTTTAAAGTGTAAATTGTTCACATAAAGTCAATTTTTTTTGTCTATAGAAATCAAATAGATTGTATTAAAACATATTAATGAAATGACCAGCAAATGTCTCCATCATGCCATGAGCTGCCGCAATGCTCTGTATCCAGTCCGAAACATCTGTTTCAATTGATCGAATCTGCTGAGGCTTTTGCAGGAAATATTTTGCTAAAGTTTCAGAATAATTTCATCATTTGAAAAAGACATTCACAGTTTCTCTTCCACTTTATTTTACATGCAAACTCTTTAACTTGTGTGTGTTGGCCTTTCGATTACAGTCAGTTTGGTCTCACTCTTACCTCCCGAAACATCCTCCTAAAATGTACACAGTCAAAAACACCGTTCGCTCATGAGCAATGAAGTTAAAGATCAAACCCAAGCAGACGGCTTTAGTCTTCTGTCTGTGTTGTGGTTGACATAACATGACCAAATTTGGTTAGATCAGACGTATGCTACATTATATACAATCTCAAACACATGTATACAGTATGTGAAAGGTTGATAAGTCGGGCATTGAGAAGTTCATTAATGGTGTAATGCATCATTTTGTATTTAAATTATTTTGTATTATTTTTACACACGTGAATATTTGAGCGCAGTGCCATCGAGCTCTCTTCTGCGTTCTCCTGAGACTTTTCTATCGCGCTTCATTTAATCTCACTGCTGTCCAGAAACACTTAAGACATTAAAGAGATGATATTTTCTTCTCCCGGATTCTCCATCTCGGAGTGCATTTCTCTTTCTCAAACGCACAGGCTGCAATGATCGTGTTTATTTCGGCATCAAAAGCTTTATCTCTCTCTCTCCTGGAACAGAGGAATAAATCTCAGAAGTAAATTTAATATACCGCTCTCTCTTTCCTGCTCAGACACACTGCCATTAAACAGACTCGATTTACCTCTTAAACTGTGTGTGTGTGTGTGTGTGTGTGTGTGTGTGTGTGTGTGTGTGTGTGTGTGTGTGTACTTGTTTTTATATCCCGGTGGGTACTTGGACCTGTTTGCACACCAAACGCGTGGGGACCTCATGAGCGGTGGGGACCTGATTAAAGGTCCCCACCGGCACAAGCATTAAAAACGATAGAAATGGCCATTATAACATGGGTGGCAGTGTTTCCCTCAAAAATCCAATTGGTCCTTACTGGGTCGGTTTATCAGAAAAAAATTGTGTGTGTGTATAAAGTGTGTTTGAGACAGCGACCCCAGTGGTCAACTATGGAAAAACTGTGTGTGGGTTTTTTTTTTAAAATATGCTCTAACAGGTTTAAACATATCCAAATATAATATCTTTGGTGTTTCTTCTGTGATCTTAATCTGCTGGGATATCTGACGTAATCAATGGGTCCATATACGTTTGCATTCATTTCCTTTTTTAAAACACAAATTTAAAATGAAAAATATGGTTTTATTTTAACAATGATTAATAGAAGATACCAGCTAATTTCTCTTAAGCAATATTATTTAATTAATTTAAAAGCATTACTTATATTATTAGATATAACACTATAATTATATTGTTATAATGCATGTAGACTTTACGAGAAGTGAGAAAAGCAATGAAGTAAACGATTTTTGAAGCAACTGTTTTCATGTCAATATACACATTTACATACATATGTTCTATAAATGTTTTTATTAAATCAAAATTCTATGAATTTAGACATAGCGTATACATAGTGTAGTGGATGAGTTTGATCACTTTCTCTCTTTTAATGACAGCAAGGAGTGTTGTAGGTGCATAATAATTCATATATATATATATTCTAATTTGCACATCTTATGTTATGAGAACATAGTTTTTAGTGAGAACAATGGTCAATATTCCAGACTTCCTTCGATATTAAGGTGGATATCTTTAGAATCAGTTCTCAAATGGTCCTATGTCCAATATAATGACGAATACTAGGACCAATGTTTTTCAACAGTTTGTTTTGTTGCTGCCTTTTGTTAAACTGCTTTTAATTACCTTTTCCCCACATCAATCTACACTCCCTTCTCCATAATGGAAAAGCAGTAAATAGGTTTTAACATTTGTGCAAATGTATTAAAAAAACTGAAAAGATCCCATTGCATTAGTATGCATGCCCTTTTCTGGGAAACTTGGAATTTAGCTCAGGTTTAGATAAGCTTTGTATTGCTTCTAGATGTTCCTACTCTTGGAGTAGAGTGAAACTGTGGCAGATTCCTTTGAATGAGTTTGATTTAGATGGACACACAACTCTCAGAAAAGGTCTAACAGCTGAAAATACATATCAGAGCAAAAACCTGAGGTCAAGAGAACTGCGTGTAGAGCTAAGTGACAGATTGTGTTAAAGCAATGATCGTGGGAAGAGTTCAGAAATAAATCTGCTGCATTGACAGAAGCATTATCTATAATGGAAGACGATTGGAAAAACTTGGACTCTAGAAAATGTCTGCCAGGCCCCATCTGACAGAGCTTGAGAGGTGAAAAGGTGAGGCAAAGAATGGCAGACAATGGTCAAATGCAGATGTCACATCAGACTTAAAAAGACTGTAAGAGACTGTAAAGGTCCTTCAACTATGTACTGAGTTAAGGTTATGAATACTAATGCAATCTACTTACATCAGTGTTTTATTTTAATACATTTGTAAAATTTGCAAATCTGGTTTATGGAATGTAAACTGATGTGGGGAAAAAAACTAATTTCAAGTCGTTTAACATAATGCTGCAACAAAACAAAATGTGAAAAAATGAAGGGGTATGAATACTTTACCAAAGCTCTGTG
Organism: Triplophysa yarkandensis; assembly: GCA_033220385.1. Taxonomy (NCBI): domain Eukaryota; kingdom Metazoa; phylum Chordata; class Actinopteri; order Cypriniformes; family Nemacheilidae; genus Triplophysa; species Triplophysa yarkandensis. The sequence goes on along the minus strand of CM065656.1, from coordinate 5,755,187 downwards.
TGCATGTTCAGACAAGTCAGTTTTATTGTTCTATGTCAAGATACCAGTAATGTTTCATTCTTGTAAAAGTTGCAGAAATATCTAAATTTAACTAAGGTCTAGTCCTGGTTTAAGCTCATGAAGGTCTGTGAAACCGGGCCTAAGCGTCTTCACATGGAGCGCTTTAAAGCGAGTTCCACATGACTGCAGGAGATGTTGGGTTCATAGAGACACAAAATTATTAAATATAGAAAAAATATGTGTCTATTAAATTTGTAGTTTAAACTGATTTAAACCTATTTATTATTTGGTATTCAGAACAGAAATTAAAAATGACACATTATAATAAAAATAAATATTTTTTTCCAATTTAGAAAAAGGAATGAATGCAAAAGATCACAGATGTCATTGCCTTGTTTTGGATCCGGCATAAAACATAATCAGAGATGGGCAGTATTTCAAATACATTTATCTGAAATGCAAATTACTATTTTGTTTTTAATTGCTTTTGCATGTAAATATATTTAATCTTAATATTTACCTGCATTGTTAAAAGGCTTTCATTTGTAACTTGTAGCTACAAAGTATTTCATTTAAAAATGTCATTTGTATTTAAATACATTTAATCTTTTATTATTTTGACAATAAAATATATCAAGTTTAAATGTATTTAAATTAAAACATATATATTATAATTAAAAACATAAGATAAATAACTATGTAAGTGTATAAAGAGAACATATATAAACAGAAGTGTGTTCACCGGATATACTGAGTCCCCATCCCGACCACCCGCCCCTCCCCCACCCACCCACCACACCCGCCCCTCCCTCCCCCACCCCGCGGCCGCCATGTTTAATCAGCACCTGTGAAACTGCACGAGCTCAACAGAACCAATCACAGACTTCTACTCCAGACATCTCCAGACGGATCATGGACCAATTAAGGTAAGACTTTTAATACAACATTTATATTTTAGTATATTTCAATTCTGTTTATAGTCCTATAGTTTGTTAAGTAAAGTACAGTTTCTAATTAAGCATCATTAGGCAATTATCCGGCCTAATATTAGGTGATAAAGATTATGGCCATTTAGCGTTTGGATCTGCATGATTATTTTATAAAATAATAGTTTTAAGCATTAATGTTCGGCAGTAAAGTTAGTTTGATGTTTAACATGAATTAAACATTTGGTTTTATAACAATTAAACTGTGCCTGTTATGTTTTTAGATTAAATTTAATCAGATGGATATAAATATATGTCCTTTATGTTGCACAAGCCTTAATTTACAATAATCAATATCAATAAAGTAACCTTAATTATTAATTTATAATAACTTTACAACTTTAATGTATGTCATAATATAACTTCATTAAACAGCAGCACATTTTGGGATAAAGGCATCAAATCATCTTTAAAGATATTTGAATCCGATCATCCTCAAATCTTATTTGTTCAGAATATTCCTTTATTGTGTTTATATACATTACTGAAACTGTATGTTTGATATGTTTAATACACTGTTCACACTCAATTTAATTAAATTCAGACATGGTTTGTAATAAAGGTTTCAAAACAACATTTCTATTAATCAAATAAAATATAATACAACAAGGAAGGTAAAAATTGTAAATATGATAACAAATATACTAATATGGATTTTTCACTGTTTTTATACATTCTGGCCAAAATGTATGAAGTTATTGGATTTAAATGTGTAACATGTATGTGAAGAGCTGAGATGCAAAAGCTTCTAAGTGTCATCTCTTTTTTTAAATTAATTTAAATGAAATTAATTTATTAGGGTCCTACATTCTCACATTATAGGTACAGAGCTGTCACTCAGGCATGCCTTTATATATAAAAGTAAAAAAGTACAAATATTATTTAATAATTTATCAACTGTCAAAATTTGTTTATATTTTAAGTCAATACAGTATGTTCTACATCAAATTAATATATAAAATAATCAGTAAGGTTAATTTTTTTTTTCAAATTAAGCCTTTTGCAACATAAAGGACATCTAACTAAATTTAATCTTAAAACATAACCGGCGCAAGCAGTTTAATTGTTATGTAACCAAATGTCTAATTAATGTTAAGCATTAAGTTAACTTTACCACGATTATGTACCCAGTACATAAATGTTAGTGCAGTCTGACTGTACTCTTATAGTTCTATTTGAAGGGATTAACCTAAAGGCACATGTTTAAATGTAACCTCAGAGCGCATGGCAATTCCTTTTATGCACGTCTCCTATTGTTAATTAAAAAGTTTAGAGGTAATGTTAACTTTAATAATGGTAATCATAAATTCATGTCTGCGTTAGGGAAATAGTGGCTTAGTGGGCTATAACTGTTTGTGTTATTCGGGACCTTAACGATAAAAAAAATCACATCATCATAGTATTTAATATTTAATTTGATAGCAAATACCTGTTCATAGGCACATGTGGCTAAATTGTGAGTTAATGGGCTGTACAGTATGTGGTAACGATTTTATTTTGCCTGACACAGAACAAATAAACCCAACCTAAGGACAAACAGGTTTGAACGTCGCATCGTGAGACTGAAAAAGTTTTATGATAAGTGTGCCAGGAAACTAGCAGAAATACAGAAGGTGATTTAATTTCATTATTTTATCGTGTTTTAATTAATCTATTTTTACATTTCTTGTATTGAAGTAGCGTAAATCATTTTTTTTTTAAGATTATATGAACATATGTTCAAAACAAATGCCAACAGAGGTTTAAGAAATACAATTAAAAACAAAAAATCATATATCACGTCCACTTCACACTTCTTAAAGCATGTAAAGCTGCAAAGTGAAACTATATTATTTGTATGATTATAGTTGTGCATTCAATTCTTATTTCAGGCAAAAGAAACATCAAGTGTTTGTCCCATCATGCCCTCCCAGACCCCAGATGATCAGGGCCCATCTCTCCTCAAGCAGGACATACCTAACTTGTGTGAAAAACAATCCTTGGTAAAAACGTTTATTTATGTATTATGTAATTCAAAATTATCGTAAGCATTTGACCACTGACTACTTCTGTAAACCTGAACAGGAGGATTTAAAGGAGGACAAGGACAGTGATGCAGATACCGTGATTGTAGAAGTGGACAGTTCTTCTGTTTCACCAAGTGCCTGTGATATCCCAGAGTTAAAGAGGACTGACAGCACATTTGTAAGTTTCTTATGTTTCTAACATGCGTGTGCTGATCATTTTGTCTTAAAGGTCCCATTCTCTGTGTGTTTTTAAGCTTTGATTGTGTTTACAGTGTGTAATATAACACGTGTTAATGTTTTTCTTGGAAAAATTACCTGTGTATTTCACATAATTCACTTCTCTGTCTAGCACTTTTTTCCCTGGCATGAAAAAAGCTGATATTTTCCCCGTTCGAATGAAAGTCCCGCCTTCAGAAATACGTAATCGAGTTCTGATTTGGCCAGGGGGTTCTGTGTTGTGATTCCACTGTAAAGTATGCACATGTAGGCCAGAAAGGTGACACTGCTTACCAATACACGTGTGTACGCGCTCTGTGTTATCGTTAACTAATTCTGAGTTAGATTCTGGCTCAAATTGATGATATTAAAGACATGTAATGTTATTAATTTGATCCGGAATCAGACCCGGAGAACGCAATGAATATTAACGAGAAGAACCCGTCCAAACACGACTTTTGTACACGGTTAAACATATAACATTTACGTGATTCAGGTGTCTGTAGCTAAACTATACTGCGATCTAAACCAGCATGTTTTTAAAAAGTAAATAATAGATATAATCAACAAATAATTAAAACTGATCATTATAAACACAAACAATTCAATAGGCCCTCAAGATCTCTGCGCTCCGCAAATGAGCCGAGACTTGTGGTACCAGCTCAAAAGGGTAAGAAATCTCTCTCTCTCTCTCTCTCTCTCTCTCTCTCTCTCTCTCTCTCTCTCTCTCTCTCTCTCTCTCTCTCTCTCTCTCTCTCTCTCTCTCTCTCTCTCTCTCTCTCTCTCTCTCTCTCTCTCTCTCTCTCGATTGTTCTCTGCTTCAGTTCCTCGATGGTGGAACGATCTTCCTCTGGCCTCACGCTTGTCAGACTCAGTCTCTATCTTCAAAAAACACCTAAAAACTCATCTTTTCCGGCTACACCTAACTCACTAGGAGTACCTTCTTTTCTAACCTACTCACTCTATCAAAAAAATAAACTTTTGTAACTTCTCTCTCTGTGTAACTTGGTAACATTGTTGTAGCACTTGTTGACCTAATGTTGTATTGGCTTTTTACCGCTTCATTGTCTCACAACATCATACACTAATTCAAATTTGAAACATGTATTCCTGTTGAATGGGATCTGCGATGTTTCTTTATTGCAACGTGGTATTTTTTTGATTAATAATAGGAATTTCTCCATTTGTGGAGTAGGTTTTTGTTATTAGTACACAGTACGAGTGCATATTCAAAGTCTTTTGTGTTTATTAAGCTTATAATTGTTAACATTTTAATAAATCCGTAATCTAGATGAAGTAACATTAATGTGCAACTGAAACAATATTCTGTAAATATATGCTCATTAATGCTTATTATAAATTTGGTATTTACAGCTTACAAAGACCTCACTAAACCTCAGATCCACTTCAGATGTAAGCAAATTTGACAGCCTTGATACTTCCTCATCTTCTGAGAATGCAGACACAGAATGTTCTCCACTTGGAGATAATGAGACAACAGCTAATTTAGACAGTCACCGCGGTAGTGAGGGTTCAATGATGAAATTAAAAAAGACTGCATATGGAAAAAGAATGTACAACAAAAAGCAGTATTGCTTTTACTGCTCCAAGCCGGTCTGTAAAATGGCAAGACACTTGGCCCAAGTTCATAACAACGAAGTGGATGTAGTAAAAGCTTTTTCTTACCCAAAGGGGTCTAAGGAGAGGAGGATCAATCTGGACCGTTTGAGGAACAAAGGCAACACTGCCCACATCACACATGTTTTTAAATCTGGAAAAGGACTGTTGATGCCACGTCAACAATCCATGGCCAAAGAAGCTAATGTGATGAACTACATGCACTGTTTAAACTGCCAAGGGCTGATAAAGAGAAAAGCACTTTGGAGGCATATGTCAAGGTGCAAGTTGGCCAGGAAGTGCCAGGTCCCAAAACCAGGTAGATCCAGAGTTCAGGCACTCTGTGCTTTTGCTGAGCCTGTTCCTGAAAATGTATCAAAAACACTATGGAATCTGATCGGTGACATGAAGAAAGATGAAGTGACATGTGCTGTTAAGAGTGATACAGGCATAATCAAATTTGGAGAACACCTGTGTAACAAGATGGGCAACGACAAAACCAAGCACGAATACATCAGAAATAGAATGCGTCAGGTTGGTAGGCTGTTGGTCAGTGCGAGGAAAATGGGAAAGCTGCAGAGTGTAAAAGACTTTTTCATACCTGCAAACTTCTATCACGTTATCAGCGCCGTTAAAGAGACATCAAGATTCAGAGATGAAGATGAGGTCTTTGGAATTCCATCTTTGGCATTAAAACTTGGGCAAAACCTACAAAAAATGTCTGATATTGCAGAACGTGAAGCAATGATCGCAGGAGATGAAAACGTTGTAAAAAATGTAATAATGTTTCAGCACATGTATGCGACAAAATGGAATGAATTGGTGTCCACCTCAGCCATGAAAACCCTTAACGAAGCGAAGTGCAACTCTCCTGAACTTCTCCCTTTTACAGAGGATGTTAAAAAAATGCACATATATCTCAGCAATCAAATTGAACTCTACCAAGAAAAGCTCCAACTTGAAAAAAGTCAGAAGAACTGGACAAATCTTGCCCAAGTAACTCTCTGTGATGTTATTGCGTTTAATCGCAGGAGAGCAGAAGAAGTTTCGAAAATGAGGCTGAGTTCATTTCTACACCGAAACACATTTGATTTACTTGATTCTTTATCTGAAGTTGAGAAGAAGCTCTGTCAACATTTCCAGCGTGTGGAAATTAGAGTCAAGCGTGACAGAAAGGTGCCAATACTCCTGACCCCAAGAATGCTGGATTCCATGGAGCTCCTTGTGAAGAATCGTCAGGCCTGTGGTGTACTGGATGAAAATCTCTTTTTTTTCGCAATACCCATGACTGAGAAGTCATACTACAAAGGCACATATTGCATCAGGATGGTTGCCCTTCAATGTGGAGCCAAACATCCAAATACTTTATCATCCACAAAGCTGCGGAAACACATTGCAACGCTCTCTAAAGTCCTGAATCTGAAAGAAACCGAGTTAGACCTATTAGTGGACTTCATGGGTCATGATGTTGGGGTCCATAGAAAGTTTAACGGGGTACCTGAAGAAACATTACAACTTGCAATGATCAGCAAGGTGCTGATGGCCCTTGAACAGGGAAGAGTATCAGAATTCAAGGGGAAAAACCTTGATGAAATGAACATTGATCCTAATGGTAAGAACACATGACATTTTTTATTGCCACTGATTAGTTCCATTACAAAGAAGCATGGAAACAAATGCCTTTCTACATTATTTTCTTTTGTGTTTTTTTGCAGAGAAAGTAAATGTAGAAGATTCTGAAAGTGAGCATGAAGAAATTGAGAGTGAAATGCCACTGCAAGAAAAGCGCTGTCAGTCTTCTTTAAAATCCCTAGGTAAGGTCATTTATGATTTAATTACAATTCCTTAATTTACCAAAGCTGACGTATTACGTTTGTGTTTTGGTTGGGTTTAATAATAAGTATTTAGATTTTGCTATTTGTATTATAAAGTATCTGTGGGTGTCCCTGATATACTCATGTGACCTAAAACAGGTCTGCAGTCATCTAACTCAAAAAGCAGGTAAAGAACTTGGTGTCATTCTCACCAAAGCTGTGCCACTTAATGTTTAATTGTCACTTATCTTAACATGGTTTCATTCAGTTCACTGAATGCCTCATAGAACAGTCCTGTTCCACCACTAATGGTATATTTATGCTGCATCCTGTCTCACACTCACTGGTCACCTCTGCTCTACACTGAGCTCGGGACAGACTGTCCTCTATTCACTAAAACTGCTCATTCAACCAGCCTCACCAATGGGTGATTGGCACTGTCTGAAAGTGGTATTTGCTTTTTTTTTCTTGATTTAATACAAGTTTTCTGCTCATCACTTCTATTATTTGCTCACTGATTTGTGGCCATTCCAACGCATGTCCTATGGACCCAATTCTTACCAGCCCTAACTTTTACCTTTGTGTCAACAATCACACGTAATGTTTCATTTTCTTCTGGAACATTTCCTAAAGCATTTAAGCAAGCTTTGGCAACTTTCCTGTCCTAAAAAACTTTCCTTACTTCTTTTAAAGTTGAGAAGATAATGTCAGGGGTCACTGTCTTGTTGTCTGAAGCCAGTAATGGTGTAAAGTTCTTAAGAATGATTTTCTTCCCTTCAGAGGAATCTCCAGTTGGAAGCAACTCCTTTAGTCATCAAGGCCCTTCATCATCTACAGGTAAAGTCAAACCTTTTCTTTTGGAACCTTTTCTTTTTAATAACAATGATTAATAATCATCATTACTGAACCTTTTGTTTACAGTGCTGCAAAATTTTGAAGTGATTATTTGTTTTATCTTTTAGAAGAATGTTCCTTCTCGGCAAAGGAGAGAGAGAGTCCTTCAAGCTCAGGTAAAGAGTTAGGACTGTACTGCTAACTTGCTCTGTTTCTGATTGTGTAGACGGCCCAATCTGTTGTGATTGGTTATCCACACAAATTCTAGTATATGGGGCTTTAAGTTTTTGTGGGATGTCGATGCAGAACAAGGGCAGATAATTTGCTAATCTGTTAACTTGTGGTTTATGAACCTTACGAAATAGGATTCAATCTAAAAATAAATTAAACAGAGTCAACTTTTTCTTTATTTATGATGTGTGGTCAGTATATATTCACAAACCTGTACGTTACACATTTTCAAAAATCTGTGATGGAGATTGTTTTAAAGTGCCCCTTTAAATCTAGTTAAATGTAAAATTGGTGACCTAGTTAGGAGCCACATTGTACAGAAGATAAAATCTCTTGGTATTGAAAGCAGAATGTATCTAGTGTACATTACCTCTGCTGTTTACTCTACACTCAGCCTTTTTCATTTTTAGGTGTGTCAAGATGCTCAAAACGAAAGTGGACAGAAGTGGAGGTGAATGCAGTTGAGAACAAATTATTGGACTGCATCACATCTGGCAGGGTACCGGGAAAAAGGCAGTGTGAAGACTGCATCAGGTCAGCGCCTGTATTGCTTAAAAACAGAACCTGGGAATCAGTCAAGTTCTATATCGAGAACCGCATCATAGCATTCAAGAGGGACTGTGAGAAATAAATAATCATGACTCAGGTCAGTTTTTCTTGTTCAGGAAAGTCAAGCACTTGGTGCTAAGTGATACGTTTTCTTTCCAATAAGTTTTTGCACTTGTATTTGTACACTGAGATATTGTTAAAGTTTATGCATTTGCACTTTGCCCCTTCTCTTCTGAAAAAAAAATGTTATAATGAAAACTGGGTTTAACCTGAAGTTTACATTTGGAAAACATGACACTGTTTTTGACAATTTTCAAAAATGATGTAACCCCACAAAAATAACCCAACATAGTTTGACACATTATGTGGAATGCACGATAAAAAAAATCCATTGTGCTTTTCAATTAATGTGTCAAACTATAGTTGGGTTATTCTAAGTAGGTTAAAGAAATACTGTTACAACTAATAACTAACACAAAAAATGATTTTTGAAAATGTTTAAAAATTGAATTATTATTAACCTTATTGTCGGTTTAGACAAAAGGACTTTAGTCAAATGTGTTCTATATATATATATATATATATATATATATATATATATATATATATATATATATATATATATATATATATATATATATATATATATACTGTTCAACTGCTGCACAATGCCAAAATGTTTGTCAAATAAGAGACAGAACAAATAAAGTTTAGTCAGAACTACTTTTGTCAAAGGACAATTTATTTGAATGCAACGGATTTGAATTTGAATGTATTTGCAATACGGATGTAATTATTGGTAACTAAGTTTGGCAACTGCAGAAAAGAATTTTATGGAACATTTGTGCTTATATTTAAGATTAAGGTCCAAGGTAAAGAATATGCTACTTAAATGTTGTTTCTTTTTCTATTTTACAACTTTTGTGAAAGATATCTTACCTTATTAATCACGTCTTAGGTAGATTCTATGTTTTCTTGCACGGCTGGATTTTGTACTCAAGAAAAATAATCACATTGTTTGTATTTTGTCTTAGCGCAAACATTGCTTACAGTTATGGTTGGAGCGAGAAGTTGTCAGTGGACAATGCAGCCTTCCTCGAACAGTTACGATAACAATTTCTGATTTTCATTAAGTATGCTGCATAAAGGTGGCTGTGACTGCATGATGACAGTTGTCATGATCAGCACTGCTGCTGTTTTATCAGTCACTGGTTAGAGGTCAAGGAAGGGCATACAGGACACAAATGAAGCCCATAATACAGGATATCCCAGTTAGTACGGAAGGGTTGTCAACCTTAGTGGTAGCTGGGATCAAATGTTGATCTGTGTGATGTTAATTTAAGAAGTTTGGGATGAGGTCCCCATTGGGAACCTTTTAAACACACACAGTGTTGTCATTAATTAGCATATAAAAACATTACGTCACAGGTCCCCTCCAGGACATTCTACCTGACGAGGTCCCCAGCATATGGTAAAATGTCAGGTCAGTCTTCTGGGGCTCAGCCCCAAGATTACAAGTGATAGATGGTATAACAGCTGTAAATGGAGTGTGGATCAGTTTCTGCCATGTCTCTAGACTATTCAGAAAGGGTGGTTCCCACCAGGCTGCAAGAAGTCATGTGTCCCCAAACAGTAGCAAAAACCAGTATGTGTGTGTGTGTGTGTGTGTGTGTGTGTGTGTGTGTGTGTGTGTGTGTGTGTGTGTGTGTGTGTGTGTGTGTGTGTGTGTGTGTGTGTGTGTGTGTGTGTGTGTGTGTGTGTGTGTGTGTGCGCGGCCTTAGATCTTGTGCTGTTGAACTTGTTTTTGCCTTGATTTTTATTGCCTCCTCTTTGTTGCCTACAGGACCAAGCTGTAGTTTAGAGCCATCCGTTGTCATCATCTGGACTGCTGTAGAGCTCTGACCTTTCCTTGATGTCCCGTCTGATCTTTTGTTGACAAGTATTAGGATGCTGCTGTTCAAACTATCTCTGATCTTCAGTCTCTATGAGCTTCAAAACCTTCAATATATATAATAGTTTCATATATCATATTTTCAATACTTTATACTTGTATTTCTTACTGAAATGGTGTGCGGGGATTCGGTTGGTTAGTGTGGTTTCTTTAACCTGAAAATCTCATATTTTATTCATGAGCTTAAGCATGAATTTGTATTCATAACCAAATTATCTGAATCAATCATCTGAGCCAGAAAAATAGTTTTGACCACTTTGTTACATCTTTGAATGGAGAAAGATGTTATGAAGTTATCGTGATGCATTAATAACCCCGAAAAATATATTTTAAAAAATATGAATGAAATTTAAAATGTAAAAATATTAACAATAATGAATTTTAATCACTTTTAAATGTATATTACCACATTTCCCATTCTTTACTCATTTGTAAATATTATTATTTTGTGTATTGTGTGAAGGTTAACATTATTGATGTTTGAGTCGTATAACAAATTAAAACATCGTTTAAAATATGTCATCATTCTGAAAAAGTCAAAAAAAACAATATGCATGGATAATATTTATATTACTTTTAAAATGTGTAACTTTTTTGCTCCTGCTTTGCATGATGTTTTATTTGAACATTTTCGTATGATTTTTTATGCAGAATGGATTTCCTATTTCTTATACAGAAAACCTTGTTTACAGTCACTTGATTCTGAAGACATGCAGGAAATAAAAACCTGTAAAGACAAGATGGATGAAAGTCAATAACTGATTTAAACACAAGTGCAAGAGAAATGTAAAATCAGAACTTTGATGTAAGCAACTAACTTTTCTTCTAGACATACTTCTTCTAACAAATGAAAGCATACAAACATCTAACATTACATAAACATAGCATATGTAAGTTGTATTCAGACACAGATTTATCAGCCACTTCCTGAACCTTTTTGGTCAATTATTGCAATTTTCCCCTTTATGAACAACAGCCTTTGGGACATGATAAATCTCCTTGGAGGTTCAAGGTTTGGTTGATTTGAGTTAACAAATCAGGCTTTTTGTATTTGTATGCTTCCTAGAAATCACTTCCTGCGCTCCATCATTTTTGTATGACATGATATAAACACATGCTAATAAACATGCAAAAACACATGTGACCAGATGTGAAAAACATGTTTTCATATGTCTTCCCATGTGATGCCCTGGGAAAAATATTCCAAAACCACATGTTGTCACTTGTTTTGCTCAATGAAATATGGATTGTTGGAATTACTTAATTTTTGCAATTTACATCGGTTCCACATGATTAAATTTAGTAGTTTTTTATGGAATTTCAAAGAAACCTTGCATAAAAAACTTACTACAATCATGTGAAATTGATGTACATGATATTTCTAATAATTCCCACAACCCATATTTTTCCAGTACACGTGTGAACTCCTTTCATGAAAAACAATTGAAACTTAAATAATGTGGGCGATAAAAAGATACAAAAATGTTTTTAACATGTTTATGAGATTTAGTCCAGCATTTATCCCACCGCACAAAAGAAATGAAAACATTCACTTTGTTTTTTCATGTACACATTTTTCACAAGTTATTTTAACCTATTTTTTCAAATTTCAAGAGAAATTGTTAAATAAGAAATGTCATCATGTGGAACTGATGTACATACAAAATATAATAATTCCAACAATTCATGTCTTTAAATGTGCTGATATCCTGTCCACCCGCAACATATCCGAATCTCACAGTTTAACACCTAAAAACTCATCTTTTCCGGTTACATCTAACTCACTAACTCACTTCTTTTCTAACCTACTCACTCTATCAAAAAAACATAAAAAAATAAAAATAAAAAACTTTTGTAACTTCTCTCTCTGTATAACGTGGTAGCATTTTTGTAGCACTTGTTCACCTATTGTTGTATCGGCTATTTACCGCTTCATTGTCTCCTCGACTATTGTAAGTCGCTTTGGATAAAAGCGTCTGCTAAATGACTAAATGTAAATGTAAACTAATCGTAAGCCTTCACCAGAAGCTGATGTCTGTTGTTAAAGTCATCCCTGACCCACAGAGGTCAAAGGTGTGCCGTTCCATGCCGTCGTTCATTTATGTCTGACCTGTAGAAAAGCATGATGAAGTTGTTTGTGTCGGCACTGATTGAAGGGGAAGCTTGAGCTTTTTCAACACGTCGGCTTCGATGAGGCGACACATTCATCAGCCATTAGCCCTCTCTTCTCTCTTATTTCATTATGTCCTCACTCGGACCGGAGAGAATCAATGTTTCCTCATTAAAAACTCTCTTATTGAAATGAGCAGCAAACGGACGCTTTAATGTGCCATAATATGGCACAGCTGGTGATGACCGTTTGCATAGAGAGAGATCAGCGGGTGGACTCATGAATGTGGCAGGACACGCAAATACACAATTTGTGACGCTAAAAGTGGGAATATGAAAATAAAAAGACAGAAAGAAATAGAAACTGGCCAGAGTTTTTTTAAAAGATCCAGAACATACTGTACAACCGTAAAATGACGTCGTCTGAATTATACCACCTAACAAGATTATATCGGAATCCTCGCAACCCACATCGCACCCTAGGAAATGAAACGGCTCATAAAATCTGCTCAAGCACTTTAACAAGCGACATAAACAGTCATTACAAGCTACTTGTAGAATTAAACACAAGCAGACGTAAGACGATGAGAAAAGACAAACACAGACAGCCCTGCAAGAGTCATCATGACATCACAGTTGACATTCGAGAGATTTCATTGGTCATCGTTGACTAATTCTATATTTCTGTCGTTTTTTAACAGAAGGATGTCTACTTTTGCTCTCACATCTGATGGCAAACAGAAACCTTCCCAACCACTTTACACGCCAATAAAACCATAACGTCAATGAGGTTACAGAATGAGATCTCATTTGGTGATCATCTTTAGATTAAAATTAGCCAGAAACTTTTTAAAGGGTATAGATGGGACGATTAACAGAAATGTTGGGTTCTTTTAAGCCTTCATTTTGATCAAGTTGTGGGCGAACTTATCCCTTGGTTATAATTTACGTACAAAATATCTCAATTTTACACAACAATGGGTTGAAACCGGGCTATTGCTATGAAATGTTTCCTTAGGGTTCGTTTAAATTTCAGCTACATCATTTACAATAAAGACAAACTCTCAAACAGAAAGCAGTTCAGATGCTCTTTCATCATGCTTCGCAACTTGTGCAACTTGTGTATTTAGATGTACATATAGATCTACATATAGACTCTGTGCTCGGCCCCGGATGTCCAGCAACCATAGGCCCTTGCTGAAACAGCTCAGCCATTTTAAAACCGTGCTTATTTTTTTGAATGTGTGCATTGCCAATTATACAAAATGTACAAAACTTGAAAAAAGCAACACAGAAGTATCTGGCGTTAACCCTTACGTTACTGTCGTGAAGAAAAATCATACAAATTTGGAGAAAATGAGATCATACGAATGCATTTGCTCAAAACAGCCATCTCGTAAAGTAGTTACACTTTTGTATGATTGCGTTTTTGGATTTCATTTTATTCGTCTTGCTTCATGATTTTACGTAACGTCCACTTTTCACTGTAGTGAATAAACAGCCCGCTAGATTAAAACATTTCCAAAGTTGGGTTTGGAAAATAATGCCACGGAAGTTAAATTAAACAAAAGTAGAAAAACTGTGATTTGTGTGCCGTCGTCTCGCAGTTATTCTGAGGTCACATCTTCTATCTGTGTCGGTAATCACAGATGGTTTATTTTGTCAACGGCGCGCAACACATGTGGAAACGTTTGGAAAAATCTCGTCTCGTTTCAACGAGGGGAACAGATAGAAGTGAACAAAGACATGTATTGAGACCGATCAACAGCTGGGTGTTTTATTAACGCTGTTAAAGTCTGCTGCAGTTATCTCTCAGCACACAAGACCTATACAAGACTCTAGTTTTAATTTACGACTCAAAGGTTACGCAGGGTAAGAAGTGTGAATTTTGGTTTTCTGCATCTCGTCTATCTTCTCAGAGCGTTACCTCTTGGGAAAAACACAGGATCTCTCTCTCTCTCTCTCTCTCTCTCTCTCTCTCTCTCTCTCTCTCTCTCTTCTGTTGTGTTTTATGACGGGCCACACCCCCGACACGCACAATCTGGAAGTAATTAAAAGTTAACCCAAGTTGTTATGAGTTTCCAAACTTCCTGAGCGCAGAAGTGACATTTCGATGCCGCAGCGGTTGCCATGACGCTTCTGAACCTCTTGAGTCGAGAGATGCTCATGACCGTACGATCAACAGCGCTCTTCACTGCACATATCACACCTCAAGAGAAGAGCAAAGAGTGAATGAGAGGAGGAGAGGAATCGAGAGGAAAACAAGACAGAGGAAAGAACAAAGAGAGGAGGATGTATGTGTGTATGTGCGTGTGTGTGTGTGTATATGTGGATGAAGAGAGGATTGTGTGGGTGTTTCACTGACAGGACATTTTTTCCAGTCTGTCACACAAACGCTGATAAGAATCTGGTCATGGAGTCCGTTCAGAAACAGACTTCTGATAGAAATGTAAGATAAGGTGACTCAGAGAGGACGGTGATGCTTCTGCGTTACTTCTGAACAGTTTTGGGGCTCATGAGGCACTAGTTACACGGGAGATTTACATTTTGTAGAAGCTGGGCGCAGCTCTTGGGTCTCACACAGATGTTTTCTATCAGTGTTATGGGCTTATTCTGTATAATTAGAGATTTGGAGGAACATATGGGTTTTCATTTTAAACCTCTATTCTGCAGAAAACAGAAGGCTATTTTGAAGAATGTTGTTGGCCCTTCATTGGTTTTGTGTATATTTAGCAGAAATGATGGCAATCAGTGCAGTGTTCTTTTCACTGACAATCTTCAATCACTCTTCATCTTAAAACTGTACGACTTTCTTCCACAGAACACAAAAGAAGATATTTTGAAGAATGTGGTTTGTCTTGCATTTGTTTTGGATTTGCATTTGATTTGTCAGGCATACTAGGCTATAAAGCTCTTTCTGATTCTGGCTCTTTTTACAGATAGTCTTTGAACATTCCCCATTTTAATCCTGCACTAGTTCCTTCTTGTAGAACACAGCAGAAGATATTTTGAAGAATGTTGTTGGTCTTGCATTGTTTATGTGACCACACAATAAAAGTGGAAAAAAGTACTTCCGTCATTTATTTACAGATATTCTTTAACATTTCTCAGTCTATAGCTGCACTACTTCCTTCTGCAGAACAAATAAGATATTTGGAAGAATGTTGTTGGTCAAGCATTGGTTATGTGACCATACAATAAAAGTGAAAAGTGCTTTCACTGTTTGTTTACAGATATTCACACAACGTTCCTGATTTTAAACCTGCACTAAGTTCTTCTGCAGATCCCTGAAGAAGATATTTTGAAGAAGGTTGTTGGTCTTGCATTGGTTTTGTGTCCATACAATGAAAGTGAAACACTGCTGCTGCTGCTCTTTTACAGACATTCTTAAAGCGTTACTCCTTTTAAATGTGTACAACTTTATTTCATTCAACATTCTTCAAAATATCTTTTTTCAGAAGATATCATGGCTGTAGCGTCATCCTCAGTGAACAGACCGTGTCCTCTGGAGCTTTGTTGATGTGAGTGTGAGGGATTTGTTAGATGTGAGATGTTTTGAGGTCTGTCGTAGCCTCGGGTCACTGCATCACTGCAGAAGAGTTAAGAAAAAAATCATTGTTTACCTAATGTCATACCATTTCAGCTCTGTATGCTTTTTGTGGAAGGCAAAATCTTTCTCTCTAAATAATGAATAACCTTCCTGCAGCTTTCTGGCAGCTATAATAACAGTTCATAGTCAGCACATCCGTCAAAAGTCATTAAACATTAAACTTTGATTCAAAGTGACTCACAGCACAAAACATTTCATGCACGCATCTCGTCTCTGTGTGTGCCCTGAAAGAGTCTGAACCTTGACCTTTGTGTCGCAAGCACCGTCACTTAGGCTAAACATTTAACATGCAGTGGAATAAACACTGACAGAATGTTCATTTGTGGGTAAACTATTTCATTCCTTTTCAACATCAGGGTTTTCTCTCTTGTCTCAGTTCTAAAATCCTGAACTTCACTTTACTCTTCAAGAACTCTGATCTCTTTTCTCTTCACTCTCAAATTTCATATTCTGTTTATTCTCTCTCTCTCTCTCTCCTCTCTCTCCTCTCTCTCTCTCTCTCTCTCTCTCTCTCTCTCTCTCTCTCTCTCTCTCTCTCTCTCTCTCTTTCTCTCTCTCCCCTCTCTCTCTCTCTACCTCTCTCTCTTTCTCTCTCTCCCTCTCCCCCCCTCTCTCTCTCTACCTCTCTCTCTCTCTCTACCTCTCTCTCTCTCTTTCTCTCTCTCCCTTTCCTCTCCCCTCTCTCTCTCTCTCTACCTCTCTCTCTCCCTCTCTCCCTCTCTGGTCTCTCTCTCTGGTCTCTCTCTCTCTCTTTCTCTCTCTCTCTCTCTCTCTCTCTTTCTCTCCCTTTTCCCTCTCCCTCTCTCTCTCTCTACCTCTCTCTCTCTCTCTCTCTCTCTCTCTCTCCCTCTCCCTCTCTCTATCTCTCTCTCTCTCTGTCTCTCTCTCTGTCTCTCTCTGTCTCTCCCTCTCTCTGGTCTCTCTCTCTCTCTCTCTCTCTCTCTCTCTCTCTGTCCCTTTCTGTCTCTCCCTCTCTCTGGTCTCTCTCTCTCTCTCTCCCTCTCTCTCTCCTTCTTTATCTTTTTTGTCCATCCATTTCCATCAATCTTAAAGGTGCTTGACTTTTTATAGTTGACAATATAAACTCCCTCTTCTCGTCATGAAGTGGGAATGGCTTTCGTTTGTCTCTTCATCATGTGTCTCTTCACTAAACAGTATCACATCTGTAATTCCTCGTGGTTACCATGGAAACGTAAAAATCCCGGGACTTTCTGTGAATTCATACATTACGACATTTTGCCTTATGGAAATACAAATCTTGTCAGTTTTTCCCAGATATCTGTGTTTAAAAAAGTGTGTGTTAAAAAGTGTATTAATATTTTATAAATTCAAGTTTTTTTTCATTTTTAATACTAAATATTTTTAATATCCTCATTATTATTGCAAAATATTAATAACACTAAAAATTATTGATGTTTTATAAACATTATGTATGATATGTTTTGCCATTAAACCATTGGATATTACAGTGCATGCTTAATATGCATATTTTTTAGCTATTTGAGATACCAGTGTGTAGGTACATTTTATTATGGTTTTTCATATTTTTTGTAATTTTTCTATTATTTTATTTCTTGATTGCAGTTTTTTTCTTGAGCGCATTTTTTTATATGTTTATTAATATTTTTAATTTTGCCATTATTATTTTTTTATCTATTTTTAAACAAGTAATTTATATTATTATTATTATCATGATCCTCATCATAACAATTATTTTTTTTTTGATCATTTATATGTTTAATATTTTTTTACATTATATTTAGCCCTATAACCCATAAATATTGCAATGCATGCAATACTCAACTAGAATGATAATAATAATAATAATAATAATAATAATAATAATAATGATAATAATAATAATAATAATAATAATAATAATAATAATACATGTTACTTTTTGAATATATTTTAATACTTAGTAATGATATTTTATAATATATTGATATTATGTTTGTCGTATAACCATCCGATATTGTATATTCAAACGATGCATTTCTCTGTGTTCCACAGCCTCAGGGATTTGAAAAGACTTGCATTTTTTTTTCACTGTTAATTTAATTGAGTGACAGTCTCCCTTTCTCTTGGTCTCTCTCTTCTCAGACTGTCACGTATAAATACTGTAAAGGGTGAAATGAGGGCAATAATTCCTTGATAATGGAGCTCTTCGGATAAAGCACAGTCAGCGTGTCCTTACGCATAGTGCGGTGGTGGCACAGAAACCCGGTTAAAGTTGCCGGACGGCTGTCATGAAGTACGGGACGGCCCAGTTCAGGCTCGGTCTGTGTCCGTAGGGCATATAAGAGAAAGTGAAGCGTGTGCACTTCTCTCTCCCGAACTGGGTCGTCTTTAATACCCGTCTCGGATTCTTCAGATCTGCCCTGGAGCCACGAGCCCTCGCCGTCTACGCCATTCATGCATATACTCATAAAGTACCAGCCTAAGCACTGTGTCTCATAACGATTCGGCTGAAGATGAATGACCTGCCTGTAGGGTCAAGAAAATCCCAAATGAGATCTCTTCGCCATTCAGTTGTTTTTCCTAGACAGCACTGAGATTTAATGAAGAGCAAATGAAGACCGCATCCAAGGTCAATGTCATTAGTTACTCGCTGTCATGCTGTTTTAAAACTTTTCTTTTAACTTCATTAACATTCACATTCACACATTTAGCAAAAGCTTTTATCCAAAGCGAAT
>CM065656.1:5655074-5736068 GCA_033220385.1 Triplophysa yarkandensis | reverse complement strand
AATATGACGAAGAGTTTCGCGCGGCTCTTATAAGTGATGCGAGCAGGTGAATGACACACATGTGCTGTTATTGACACGTCAGGAGGGTTTGATGAGAAACTGTGGAGGTCGCCGCAGACTCCGAGTCATCTGGAGAAAGTTCAACATCACAATGAATAGGTAAGAAATGACTCATTCCTGTCAATGTCAGGTTTATATTTGTCTTCACATCAATTATATAAAAATGATCTTAAATAACACTAATAACAGTATAATGCGATGATAATACAAGGTAATAGTATGGATGGACAGTATGGTGTATTTTGACATGGCTGATGGTCAGACCCCTATGGTACTGAACTTTACTTTTGTAATAAATAACAATAAGCATAATAAACACAAAATGACAAACAATGCACAAGCTTTTTTGGATGTGTAATTTTTTATGTAATTAATAATGCATTATCATTTCTGCAGTACTTTACTGTATTTGTGAGCTTGTGCTGTGCAAAATTGTGTGCTCAATTTGTGTATTGACAATAAAATGTCCTGGATGAATCCTCAATAATACTTCATTTCATAATGTGGATTATCATAGACATAGAATTATCCTTTATATTGATTGTTCAGCATCAGTTAAGTACCTCTTGTAAAGCTTTGACATCTATTGCAAAATGCATGACCTTTGTGCCCTCTCTTTGTGAAGCTGCTTCAGAGCTCTTACTGTTCATCTGCTTTCACTGTCTGTAGGATGGATGTCTTGTGTCTTGGTCCATGCTATGAGGTCTGTTGTGTCTCTTTCAATTATTGCAATGTAAACCCCCTGACAGGTTTGTGTGAACAATGTCATGTGTCGTCAGAAATGTTTGCAGATGTTTGTGGTTGCTCTTGGTGTCTTCTCAGATAATGTCAAGGATCTGAAGTGTCATTTGATGATGTTTGTGTCCTCATAGATGGCACTGATGAGTGGGAAATCAAATGACTTCCGTTGCCAACCTGTTATGACCGTTTACTTTTAAAATTGAATCAGTTGTTAAATGAAATATTTCATGTGGTTCTATGTGAAATATTTAAAAATGATCTAAATGCAAGCTTTTCTAATGATGATCTGGTTATTGCTGAGTTTGAGGATTTAAAAAAAAAAATACATAGGACAAGAGTAAGGAGTTTTTATTTATTTCTTCTTTAACTATAGACTTGAATTAGATTTCCTCTGAAACTAATGGGACATTTGTGAAATAACTGAAACACAATCTTAAGCGAATTAAGCAGAAATTACAGGGATATGACATATTTATTATGAGCTCAATAACATAAAACACGCCTCCTCGTTTGTCTGTCATTTAAGAGTAGATTTTACACATTATTAAAGGGATACTTCACCCGAAAATAAAATGTAGTGATGAATTACTGTATACACTACTTTCAAGCAAGATAATGCATAATGGTTTAAAACAACTTGATGGAGAGTAATTCATGATAGAAATTGTTATTTTGGCTATTTATCTTGTTTGCAATAATAAATTACAGAATAAATGGTTTTTGAATAGTAACTGTGGGTTTCAGGTGACCTGCGACTGTTTTTACTCTACCCAAAGCTGTTATAGAAGCTTTCCTTGCCTAAGACATTTTGCCGTTGCTCCAGATTCTTGCTTGTTTGCTGCTCAACGGGGTTTGCCGAATTCAGCTTTCACATAATAAACTTATTGTGGCCTTATATCCAGGTACCAAGAAGATTGATGAGGCTACAAGACTCTTGGTGCTTTTCAGAACCGTTATGGACAGTTTATGACATCTGACCTGCTGACATTATTATAGCAGACTAGTCCATCTTAATCCATGTACGCTTCCTGTATGACACCTTTTCTGCTAGGTCACTTTTGTTCTGTATTCCCAATTTTTCTGACTTCTTAGCAACAGCTCGGAATGAATATCAACTGCATGACTCTAATACAAATGACAAATCCAGTGATTTGTTGTATTATCCCTTATTCCAGCTCTCATTTCTGAAGAGCGATTACATCCAGGGATTGAATGACCTCATCATTTGTCACCAGCCCAGACACCCGAATAGGCATTTATAGTTTCAGCTGATGAATAAAATGAAAAAATGACCAAGACCTCTGTTCGCAGACTAGTTAATGAAAGTGGATATTAGGTTTAACATGTAAAATATCAGAGAGAGATTAAAGAAATTGCTTCAAATAATGATTTTTTTTGCATGGGGAAATCCTAATAATTAGTTTTCTGGTTTAATTCAAGTTCTTAGTAATATAACAGTCGTATACTTAAGTTAATTGCACACTATTTCGCAGTGAGAGATAATAAAGAAACGATCTGCGTCCAGCGTAATAGCCCGTGGACAGCATTAACTGTACTTTTGTTCTGTATTCCTCTGATATGCTAATGACTCAGAAAGCGTTTTAGCGCTGCCTTTGAAATCTCTCATAAACATGCTGCTTTATCATTCATTTGGGATAGTTATATGAGGGCTAGGGTGTAGAAGGTGGGCTTTTTGTTGGTGGCATTTATCGTGGGTTCATTTCTTCAGTTTTGGGGGTGCCCTGCCCACAGCAACCTTTGCCCTGTCACTATTTAAAATGTTTATTTTAATGTCACATTACTGCAGATGCATCCTTTGTGCGATGCGTAACCCTTCCCCAGCTGTGATCATGGATATGAGAGAATGCCACCACGCATTATTGAAACAGCCTATTATGTTTAACAGCTTCAAATGATGTTTTATCACCGTGAAAATGATATCTACCAGAAAGAGTGCTGGGGAGAGCTTGTCTCCTCCGATTACTATCCGACGTCCCACTTTACTGCCAACTCAAAATCATATTACACTTCATGAAGTATTAACCCTGTTCCAAAAGAATTAGCTGCAAAATTAAATATGTCTTTTAATTTGATGAGAAACAATGACTTGCTCTGGTGCTTTATTAAGCAGGCACTCACATATTTTCAGCTTGCATCATGGGAAAATGTTGTTAGTAACATCATCAGAGACTTATTTCTTCGAATCGATATTAAATGTGATTTGTGTTAGCTGAATGAATTTAATGGAAAGGCGAAATCAAAACCATATGGCAAACTGAAAGTGAACGGTTTAGGATTTGATTTGGTTATTTGCAGCAAATTTAATATCCAGATCCTACTGTAAATGAAGTCAAATCCTCGGCTGATGGGTTGACAGGAATGACTGTGTTCGATATCTGAAGTTGCAGGTTTACTCTTCACTGAGAAGATTAGCAGTTTAAAGCTTACACGAGGCACTTGCAAAAGAAAGAAGTTCTGAAAAATGTCAGATTCATCACCAATGATTTATTTGTGTGTTTTTTGTGCAGTTTTGTACACTGCTTATGGCGCACTGCACATAACATAGTTTGTGAATATGAATGAATGATAAAATGTCTAAATACTGTATGTGTGTATTATGTCACATTATAACAGAAGCATATAATTGCAAAGCGCCAACATGTAATTTTTTCCAAATGATTCAAACAGTTCCTTAAAAGAGCAATTCTGCGAACATGTCAACCTTACGATAAAAATCAACATTTTTAGCAAAGGTTTTTAATATACTAATAGCACATATATCAACATTTGTTGGTAGAAATACTGAAGTGAGGTTTCTTTTTAAGTCTTTAAAGCATTTGTTTTATTTTTAGTGCATGACATCATAGTTTAGTAAGAGGTATTTTCTGAGTTGTCACATCTATAATGCTACATTTTCCTGATAAAAAAGACACATAAAGGTGATAATATAGGAACTTTTTTTTATAAAGACATATTCCTAGTCCATTTACTGTGTATTGTGGTTTGTGAATTTTAATTCACATACATTCTACAACGTTTGTAATTTCCTTAAAACCATGTCCTTTTTGCTAAGTCCATAAAGCATGTTTTATTTCCTTTTTTAAACACGTATTCTGTTTGTTCTTATGTCACATCCATATCACAAACGCTGAAATTACTTAATTGTATAAAATGTCATGTTGATCACACAATGCCATCAAACACAGTACGAGCTTTGCCTGAAATGAAGATCATCTTTAAAATAATTTACTATTCACCTGAACATCATTTTATGCATCCTTTTCACTAAGTATTTTAGCCATAGCCACAGTCTTTTTTTCTCTGTATTTCTCTCTCTGTCTTAGGTACTCTCTCATTGCTCTCTGATCAAATTCAGTCTTTCCTCTGACCTTTGAACCCTTTCGAGAGGCTCTCGTCCCACAGCTGGTCTCACAATCATTGTGCATCAGAGCACTTGTTGTTTGTGGAGCTTCGGTACATGCCAGCTCGATGCACTCTTCAGTCACTCTGAATAAATGTCCAAAGTAAAAGTTGAATTTATTAAAGAAGAATGTATCTCATGTTGTTTTTGACCTGATATTTTTCCTGCTTTTCTGGGGGTCACATGATTTGTAGTATCACAATGGTGTTTCACAGGGTAAATAATGACTAAGTTGCTATGTTTCTTTATTCTTTGTAGCTAACATTGTTATTATTTCATCTTAAACAGGTTGGTCAGGTAGTGGATGAACCCCTAAATGTTGGAGTCCTTGCCATCATGGCATCACACACGTTTCCTTTTTCACCAAGCAGTCAGGTCGGGAAGATCAGGAATTCAAGTTGGAATAACTGTCACTTAATTGCATGGCCACACTTCCTGTGGATGTTGTGGGCATGGCTAAGCCGGTGTTCTTGGGCCCACCAACACACCCACCCACATTCTATCAAGATTCCCGGGGACATTACCTTGGGGGGACTTTTCCCAGTCCACGCCAGAGGCCCTGCGGGGGTCCCGTGCGGGGAAATTAAGAAGGAGAAGGGAATCCATCGTTTGGAGGCCATGCTGTACGCCCTGGACCAGATCAACAGCGATCCGGAACTGCTACCCAACATCACGCTGGGAGCCCGGATTCTCGACACGTGTTCCAGGGACACTTACGCTCTAGAGCAGTCCCTCACCTTTGTCCAAGCCCTTATTCAGAAAGACACATCTGACATTCGCTGCTCCAACGGTGAACAACCAATCATACGCAAGCCTGAGCGTGTGGTGGGAGTGATAGGAGCGTCGGGCAGTTCTGTGTCCATCATGGTGGCCAATGTGCTGCGGTTGTTTGAGGTGAGATTGCACTGTACATGTGTGAGTGAATTAAGTGATGGGTCTGACAAAATATAAAAATCTGACATTTAAAATGTAATTATAATGAACAGAGTTTAAATTAATGATACGTTTAGAACAAGGCAATGTTGTGACAAACTCTAATACAAAAGATCTTCGCATAAATTTGTGACAGATTTGTTTTCCTTTATTTAATTGAGACAAATGAAATGCTCTTTGAAACATTCTCAGATCATGCTGGGAAAACATCAATCCGTGCAAACTTGAGGGCTGCTTCTTTAATGAAAGTGGAGAAAACGTCAAATAAATGGAATTTATACAATCCTGTAGGCCATTCAGACAAAAGTCTTAATAATAATACATGGCATGCAGGACAATTTTGATGAAAAGTGTATGAAATAAAAATAATAATTAAAAGGACACTATACACATACAGTGTTTTAGGATCTTGTCACATTGGAAATATTTCTGAGAATATTTCAGGATTTTAGGAATTTTTGGAATAAAATACATTAAATACATTAGCTGTGCTGTTCCAAGCTACAAGTAAAGATGTTGATCAGGAAACATGTCTTACTTGGCAAAATCATATTATTTTTCTTGCCCTTAATGTTTTTCTCTAAAAGGAACGGATTACTTAAAAATCACATCTTATTTACCATGTAACCAAAGTATTCTCTCTTTACTGAGTACCTATGTATGTATGATATATAGGTATAGTTCTCATAAAAATGACACGTCATCATTCACTCACTCTCTTATCATTTTAAACCTTTATGACTATCTGTCTTATGCAGAACACAAAAGAAGATATTTTAAAGAATATTGGTACCTAACAACACTGATAGGGCTTCACTTCTATAAAAACAGTACTAATACTAGTAAATGAGTGCCAGTAAACAACATTCTTCAAATTATCTTTAGCTTTCTTAGGAAAATGGATAGACGGTGAAGAAATTATTTCATAATTTCCATTTTCTGGTTATACTATAATTTTAACACAAATACGATTATGCAACATTCTTGTTTGGCATTTAAAATGACTCTTCAAGAAACAAAACATGGATGGCATTAGGGTAAATGTTGATAAATGCTTCAATTTCGGGTGTACTGTTCCTTTAATTATGAGATTGCTCCACTATGCCAGCCAATCTGCTTGGAAATGGACGCTTGACAGGATCTTGACGCCTATGGGCAGGGACACGCAGTAAATTGACAATAAGGATTTAGAGAGAGCATGTAATCATGTTGTCTGCCTTTGGCTTTCTTCTATCCTGTAGGCCTTTGAAAATGAGTTCAGCTTTGTCTTAAATCCAGCATGCATTTACACTGATTTATATTTCCTACAGTCCTCTGTTTTGATGTTGTGGGGTGTTTTACCAAACCTAAGTAATAAAATGAAGCTGCAGATTGTTGCTGCAGTCTTTTGTTAAAAGGACAGTTCTAAAGTAAAGTTCGGATGGCATTCTAAATCTGTATTTCTTTTCTGCCGTGAAACAGGGAAGGGGCTAATTCAAGAATATCGTGACCATTATTTTCATAGTTTATATATTATAATAAAAATAAATGAGGGTGTATGATTTAATTTTTGTTGTATTTGTTTTATGTAGTGATTTATTTGTATCACTTAATTGAACTGCAGCACATGTTCATTCCAAAACCCACTCAAACAAAACGTTTTGGTGCTGGATATGAAGATTTTAGTTTAAATTAGGGCTGTCAAATTTTTAAGCGCAATAAATCACATCCAGAATAAAGACGGATCACTGTTCTGCTTATTATTTTTGTATTAAAACACACAGCGACATACAACATACATCTATGCATAGTAAAATGTTTGCATTAATCTATTTAATGGAAACATCAGGGGAAAGTAAATCATGACAGAATTATAATTTTTAATAAAGTTACAATGTACGATAAAAACACATGGTAGTGAATTTTAATAGTCAAGCTTAACAATGAGAACACCTGGACCAAAGAAACATTGGGAAAGCCGTTCAAAGCTGCGACTAATGTTTTCAATGATGTTTGCACTGATGGAGAAAAGCTCACATGTCATATTCATGAGCAGTGATGATTTTGAATGATCCTCATCCAAACATGCAGGGCTTTGACCACCCCTGCGTGTCATTATTTACAAGTTTTGAGTTTACATTTGAGTTTACATTTAAACATTTTATATTAAATTCTGTAAGCTCATATTGGCGATTCAGCTAATACTGAAACATTGGCGATTGTCATTGTTGACCAATCCACAGCTCTGTTTGGACTGAGAATAGAGGAAATTCATGTATTCAATTTTTTTCTGGTTTTGGACAAAACAAAAGCATGGAGAAGCCATGCAGAGAGCTGAACGCTTGGCGTTAACTTAATTTTGATCCCGCATTGTTAACACCTAATCGTACGCCTTACCCATCCGGAAATGAGTGAGCATTGCCTTTAAGCCAACAAATCGAGGGGGAGTTTTGAAAAAGTGTTGTTTTGTTTATTTCGAATGAGCTCCACGTATTTTTTAAGTGGCCAGTACTGAATATCTCCAGCGTTCAGCTCAGTATTGGACTCTATGGGAACACAAGGTTTGCTGGCACTGGACACTATGAGCAAAAAGAAATCTCTGTGACAAATGCTGTGATTTTTCACCCATTTGTAAGCTCATTGAAATTGCTCTTATTCCATATATCCTAAGGTTCCACAAGACTTAAATCCCTTCCTACGCTGTTGGAGAGGAATGAGAGGCAGCCATTGTACCGAGCGCATGTAGAAAGTTTATTTCCTCTTGTGTAAGGTGAAATGGGGAATTGATTTTATGAGAGTCGACCGATTGACAGATTAATAAAGCTTCCCATTGTCTTTAATAAAACAAGACAAAAGTGCAAGATGAGACTAGTACTGACTGTACTCTTAATATAATCTCAAAAGAATGTTAAGTGAATGACATCTTACACTGCATGTACTCACTGTGCAATATTTAGTTAAAAGACAACATGTCGCCCGTGACTAAAAGCCTTTTGGTGATCCTGTATGGGTTGTTATAATTAGGTTTTGACCAAAAGAAGAATTTTGGAGATCCATGAGGTTCTTTTTAAGAGATCTTTTTAATATTTTTAACACTGCTTGTAGAGATCAGTAATAATAAACAGAGGCCCTGTGCTGTCTTTTAAAGCTTTGTACTCTTACATTTGTCTCTAGGATTGGCTTAATATGATATGGCACAAGTTTGAACCAAAGCTACATTTTTAAGATATTATTTGGCAAATTTAAGTGAATACATCATATCTGGATATGGGTTGTTGACAGATAAACATAATTTATTTTTAAACAAAGAAATATGACAATTATCAACACATTAATTTTAATTTGATTTAATTGTTTTGTTTGTGGAAATTAATATATATATATATATATATATATATATAAAATTAATTAATTCTAACAACCCATTTTTTCAGAGTAGCATTAGTGAGATTTAACTTTATGTTATATTTCCAACTTTGTTGTCTCTTTTGACACTATAAGAAACATTTACAGTATATTTTTCAGCTACTCGTGAATGGGTTTTATCCCAAAATGCCAAAAATGCAAACACTGAAAGCAATCATGAATTGGTTATCCTTAGTTATCATTCCTTCATTGTAATGTTATTTTATCATGTGACTCAGTTTTCATGATATGTCAATATATCAGTAATGAGGTGTTATAAAATATATACAGTATTTTTCAGACACATTTCTTTTGAAGAACACAATTACCATATCAATTTCACAGGAAGTTTATCCATTGTGCTGTTAAGTTACAGGATGCATTGAAACAATTGGTCCGGTCTGTGAAAACAGCTGGTCCAGCCTCTTATTAAACATGTGGAATGAAGTCTGAAATGGATGCAGAACAAAAGCAGGGCTAGGGTGGATCTGTGCGCGTGTGTCTTCATTAAATCGACTATTTTGCGTTCGTATGATGAGGAACATTAAACCACTAACACTGATTATTCCTGTCTACAGATTGCCTAGTGAAGCAGGGACAAAGGTTACACAGCCACGTCTTTCTGTTTTGTGTTGCTTAAATATGCCTGGGACGGTTTCAAACGCGTTCATTTATCTGAGTTTTGCATACGAAAAGGCCGATGTTTTTACACCACGGATCGTGATGGCGTTCGTTGTTTGATGTGTCAGAATATCATGAAAATCTCATTAGACAGATTTAGAGCTTGGGAAATTTTTTATGTGTGTGATTGGAAACACCTGTCATGGGTCTGAGATCTCATGCATTCTGACGTTGAGATGTCTTAATTTTTATTTATTTTTGTCAGGTTTTTTGTCTTCATTTACATACATCTGCTATGGCGATGAAATATAATTCTGTGAGATTTACATCTTCTTAATTGTAAGAATAATTTAGCCTTGAGAACAGGTTGCTTCATACACACATTGTTTAATGTGCATTAAAATGCATGTGCAAATCATTATTTAAAAGAACCATGGAAGTCTCAGACTGTTTGAACGCTGTGAAATTCTGCACTTTAGCAGGTCGCTGATTTATAATTCTGAAGTGTCTGTGACCACTCGGGCTTCATGGGTCCCAGTAGCAAACCACATGTTTTTTTAATGATAAGACTTAGTGCTTTGGTTCGTGAAACAGCTCTAGGTACTTAAATTTTTAACATCTTGTCTTTATGTGGCCTTTAAAAATCCCTCTTTAACTTCAGGTTTCTAAAACAGGGCTAATTTGGATTGGATGAGATTAAAGGACAGTGAAACCGTGAATGTTTCCTTATGAGGGACTGAGGTCTTTTTATAATAGACTTTATAAACAACCCACAGTATTTTTTCTTAACTTCTAATTATCCGGGCAGATTAAGGAAACATTGAGGATAGAGTTGGCGGCATAGAAATCCGAGCCACATAAATATCACACGACTTTTCTGTGAACACTGAGAATCCCCTATGTGGCATTTTTCTGTCTGTCCTTAAACACAAATTATGTAAGTATTTTTTTTTGCTTGTTCTGTCTTAGAAAAATCCTGTGTTTTCTGACAAACAGTATTCTACTTATGGCTAAAACATTCGCTAAACACAAAAGCATGGACTGGTGCTTTGTAAACCTGTGGCCTGGATTTAAGTTTTTGCTCTGTGTGGTAACAATCCCATATAGAGATTTTTTTTAAGGGATTATTTCCCCAAAATTTTAAGTCAGTCATAATTTGCTTACCCTCTTTTAAACCTGCTTGACTTAGTTTTTTCTGTAACACAAAAAAAAGGATTTTTACAAAAAAATGTTGGTGACCAAAAACTATTGGTCCCCATTGACTACTACTGCATTAACACAAAACCAATTCAAGTCAATGGAACCAATCATTGTCTTTTATTGACATTTTTCAAAATATCTAATGTGGTTTACAGAAGAAAGAAATTGTTTTATCATAATTTTGATCACTTTAAATGCTTGTGTCATCGATTTCCATTACAAAACTATAAAACAATGCAAACTTGTTCAGTATTTGGGTCGCGTTTTGAATGCATTCTGACATGTTTTAAAATGTCGCAATTGTAAAACCGAGACTATGTGTGTCTAGAAGCACTTGCGTTCATTTACTTCACATACTTTACGTTAAGCATCTAAAACTTCTCCAGCCTGAACCATTAACCAGACTTAAGGTGTAGAAAACACATCAAGCAGTTCGTAGCTGCACAATTACAGGACCTTTTGGAACAATAAGCCGCTGGCATTCTTTCAGAAAGTGATAAAGAAAGAAAAGCGAATCAGCAGAGCCTTTTCAAATCACCGTGACAAATGTTTGACAATCAGAGTTTGCCCAAGTGCAGAATGACTTTGTGAGGTGCCCGTCTGCAAATGAGTCATTTTAAAAAGCCATATTTGATGGGTCAATTGTGGGATTGTGTTTTTATTAAAGATTTCTACAGTTTTCATTGTGAATATATATTCACCACATTAGCGTTTTTCTACAAAATGAATTTCCAACGCATCTTTTGTGGTCCATGTTTCCTCTAATTGCGGTTATTTGGAGGTAAATGGTCAGTAATTGCTCAGATGTCTGTAGCGGTGAGAAAACCGGGGCTATTTATTGTTGATCTCGAAGGAACACTTTTGTGTGAACTTTCTTGTGTCAGTTGCTATTATTATGAGTTGAGACACTGCATTATCTTGCTGTCAGCTGTACAATTTTCACTTCCCTGTGTGAAGTGTGATGGTCTTTCCTGCTTGCAGGAAGAATAATTTGTGTAAAAACTTCCTTTCTTTTGTTGTTTGTTGCACATCATGCCTTTTAAATAACAGCATATGTGTGTGTATGTCCTGCTTCGATTCAAGTTTCATCAAAGCATTTCTGATCTACCGTCAGTTTAATGTGTTAAAAGCAATATTTTTGCAGACTTTTGAAATGTTTCTTAAAGGAAAAGTATCACCGACAGTTTCTGCCACCCTATGTTCATTTTGAGTACCTGTAAAGTAGAATCTCATTGTTCATATCTCACTTAGTTAATTAATTGTAAATCCGTTTTATTCATTCTGCCTCTCAATCCAGAGAGAGCCGTCAGTACTGAGTCACACTATTTAGGGACACATGTACCCTAGAGAAGTTAAAGACCAAAGAACTGAACAAGACCTTTATTAGAAGATCTGCCCAGAGGACAAACAGACATCATTAACACTTCATAATAAACACTGAGCAAATTATGACATGACCTTTGAAGACTCTCATGATTTAGTGACATATTTTTATATATAAAAACAGCATCATCCAGGTTTCATTTTAGTTACTTGCCATGCAAAACATTCTGTAAATTTACGATGGTGGCTTTTTCCGCAGAACACAAAAGAAGATATTCGGAAAGTTAAGAAGAAAGTTGGCAACCGAGCACTTTCTATTGGATGAACAATAAAAGTAAATAGTGCCAGTGCCAAACATTCTTCAAAATATCCTCTTTTGTATTCTGCAGAATAAAGAAAGACAGGTTTCAAATCTCAAGAGGTTAAGTAAATGACAACTAAACAATATTTTTGTACTGCAAAATGCAATTTTGTTATGATGTCTTTGTGCATATATGCATATTATTTTCCTATATTTTACTACCCATAAGTTGCATATTCACATTTAGGGGTAAATTAAATAACTGCCTGATTATAGTTAGTTTATGAATATTTCATAAGAAATAATGTAAATTTCTCTAGCCTTTGGTATAATTTCAATATGTTTAACTTGTTTTTGATAAGCATGTTTTCGATGTGTCTTTATCAAATGTTTGTGTGGGGAGACGCAGTCCTCTCATTAACTGCTGTGTCTAATTAATCAACAAAACTCTAGCTGTGGGCTTTAACCAATGATTCAGAAACAAGCCTTTGGCAAAGAGCCCTTGTGGGATTTAGTCGACTCAAACTTCATTTGGACTGCTCTCGGGTCATTTGAAGAAAACCTATAATTACACCGGGATGGATTAATTGGTGAAGACAAAGGACAGGGGATCAACTCCCCGAGGAACATTTAATTGCTCAAAGGTTGCTTGTTTAAAGCTCATGAGAGTTGTTGGACATACGTATTTCTTTTGTTCTGTAATAAATTGTCTTTATATTTCTTAGAAGAAATATTGTTGATATACAGTAAAAATAACCAGCCATCCCAGGGGGAAATGCATTTTAAATTTAAAATATCAAAATTAGAGCACCCATGTTTTAGAAAATCTTACTCAACTGTGCTATGTTGATACACAACACATATCATTTTATTAACTAAAATATTAGGTCTGTACATTAAAATGTATTCATTTACGATTTAAAGTACAATTGAACCAACTTGTAAGTTCAAATTTATAGTGTTTCAAAATAACACACTTGAGAACACTTAAATGATCTTAAAATAATTTGAAGATGTACTAAAGATAATGTTTAGTATATTTAATACTAAATGAGTGTGTCAAAAAAGTGTTCTAAGTATATTTAAGAAGGGCACTTGTCTTTGAAGAATTTCAATATATTTTGACTCCATCACTTTTTTTTCGGGCCAAACTTTTGCTTTAAGCTTTTAGATTTACGTTTTATGCTTTACATTTACATTCATTCATTTTTCTGACGCTTTCAAAGCGACTTAAAACTATTATGCAGTTGCCATTTATCACTGCAGAGCACACAGGGGTTAGATGTCTTACTCAAGGACACTTCAGTCATTGTCTGCTCACACTTGGATTTGAACCTTTGAAACTTCCAGACCACAACTGTTCCCAATTTAAATTTTTTTTTTTTTTTAATCTTCTGGAAATCAATAAGAGACATACCAGTGTTTGGGACTTTTTCATGAGAAACATTTATGGAGCATACAACTATCCATTTGCTTTCTATTAAACTCCTTTTCGGAAGAATCCATTAGGAAATTAAGGATATATACTGTAATATCTAAATGTTCTTACTGATGAACATGCTAACCAACATAAGCAAATAAACACACACATATACTGCATGCATGTAAAAGAAATAAACACAAGGGCTAAACACACAGGCTCAGATCCGGGGCAGACAGGAACCATTACTATGATTAAAAGATTGGATTTGGAAAATAGAGTCTCTGTAGGGTTGCAGTGAATATTCCCATTACAGTCCTGATGTGCATGAACTAGTGCAGAATGTTAAATACTTCTTTCTGTCTGAACCCGCATCCTACCCAGCAGGGGAATCAAACTGTTGCTCCAAAGGGAGGTGTAGTAATTTACACTATCACTTTTAAAGTAGCAGTTGCATTAGGGCAGAATCTGACTTGTTTAGTCTTTTAGACACTTTTTATTTATAGACATAATAAAGGGGAGAGGGCATCAAAGTTTTCCAATTATGTTGGCATTATTCAATAATACTCTTTTTCTTTTGTAAGGTTTATTTTGTTTAACACACCATCTTCACTCCTTGACCTGAATTGCTTGTGACAACTTTAATGTGCTGGATATAACATTGAGTTAAAGTCTCATTTGAGAGTTACACAGCGGTAAATCAATGGCAGAGAAACCCCCATCCTACTCCCTGCTGTATCTGCTTCGGTTCCTAACTTCATTTAACTAAAACCCTGTAATCCTCACAGATAATCTGTCAAATGGTTTGTTCATTCATCCGTCTACCTGTTGTTAGTCTGTTCCTGCGGCTCAGCCACATGCCAAGACCTTAGTGCTAACAATCACTGCTCCAGTGTTTCTGCTGGAAAAGAGCACATGTTAGGGAAAGAAGCCAAATCATATATAAGCCGGTGGTACTGAATGCTGGTTTGACGAAACGACCATACTGGTCGACCAGCATGTTCTTCTGAGGAAGCAGGTTGACCAGTGTGGTCTTTTTGGTAAAGCTAGTTGACCTGTAGGGTCTTTATGGCAAAGCTGGTTAACCAGTATGGTCTTTATGGTGAAGCTTCTTGACAGTAGTTTTTTTTTTGGTAAAGCTGGTTGACCAGCGTGGTTTTTCTAGTGAGATAATTGACTGATATATGCCTTCTGGCAAAACTGGTTGAGCGTTTTGTTTTCCTGGTCAATAAGGTTGAAGAGTATAGTCTTCCTGGTGAAGGTGGTTTAATAAGATTAAGATTTAATCTTCACAGACATTTTCAGGACACCAAAATTCAATGATTTTGAAAATGTCTAAATCTGTCTTCTTCTCTTTGTATTTTAGATTCCCCAGATCAGTTATGCCTCCACAGCTCCAGAATTAAGCGACAATAACCGCTACGACTTTTTTTCTCGGGTGGTACCACCAGACTCCTACCAGGCCCAAGCTATGGTGGATATTGTGAAGGCACTGGGCTGGAACTATGTGTCCACTTTAGCATCAGAGGGAAATTACGGGGAAAGTGGAGTTGATGCCTTCGTTCAGATCTCTCGAGAGGCAGGTAGAGTCAGCAAACTTTGAATTCTAATGTGCTCAGATGTAAAACAGGCAGATGAAAAATCAAGTGCAAAGAAGTTTAATTATACAGTGCCAAATTGGACGTCACATTAATATGTGATCTCTCAAAAAGTTCCAGAAAGGAACAGGACTAGGACAGCTGCATGCATTTGTACCCATCTGCTGCCAGAAATTCATGGTGGTCATTAATATAAATAGAAAGTGAGGCATATTTGGGGAGAGAAAATTTCAGAATCAATGTCCGTCTCTGTCTTTCTGACAAAGGAGGGCTGTGCATCGCACAATCTTTGAAGATCCCACGAGAGCCCAAACCCGGAGAGTTTGACAAGATCATTAAGAGGCTGATGGAGACTCCCAACGCCCGAGGGGTCATCATTTTCGCCCATGAAGATGACATCAAGTAAGTGATTGATATAAGCTTAATGTATGTTTGGTCACCAACGTCTTATTGGAATGTTCTGGGTTAAATAGGGTAACTGGGAAAGTTCAAACCAAATTCTGACATTATTTACTTACCCTTTTGTCAAAGCGGTATGCCTTTATATTTTCTGCACAACACAAAGGAGATATTTTGAAGAATGTTGGAAAAAGAAAACTGTTGGTAGCCATTTGTTATTTTGTCCATACAATAAAAGTCAATGGGACATACTGTTTTTGTTTACCAAAATTCTTCAAAATATCTTCATTTGTGTTTTGCAGATAACAAAAGTCATACAGGTTTAAATGGCAAGTGTTTACTAACACAAAAGCATTTCCTTTCATTTGTATTTAACCTGGAATATTGCAGTGTTGTATTTATATTCAATGGAGATTTTGTTTTGTAGCAGCTGCATTTGAGTGTATCAATTCCTTCTTTATTATTGTTTATCTGTGTCTGGAACACTCTGTTCATGTGTTGGTTTATCCATCTGTGGCTATGGTGTAAACAGACTGATGTCACAGATTTGGTAACGGTTCACTGGCAGCGGGGCGCATGTGGATTATTTAATATGATTGACCTCACTTTTATTTCTTTCAAAATTTAGGGGTGATTTTACACAGGAATAGATCAAATGCAAAAAACAATTTGAAGTACACGTGGCGACCAGAGAGAAGGCATTTGAGTTTCAAAATGAATTTTATCACAGGAAACTGATTGTGATGTTCTGGTAGATCAAAATGGGATGCTTGTCCTTTTATAAGCAATTCATCATCATCACACATGCTCTGTCTACATGGAAATGGAACTGGCTGTTGACACACAAACCTACACTTAGCCTTAGTTTGAAACATAAGCATTTTAGGTTCATTGTTGACCATCGGTTGTTAATCGTAATCGATTATCGGTTTCAATGTTGGCTTCCCACAATAATGGAAACTAAATAATCAAGTTTAAACAATTATTGTAATAGATTCAATGTTGCATTTATTATTATTATTTATTATTATTATTTATACATCTATACATAATCAAAATATATATATTTTTCTTCTTTTTGTGTATTCATTTGTTATTGGACTGAATAATACCTTTGGAAATTTGATATTTATTAAAACTTATCTATTTACTAACTTATTTTTCAAAGTCAATATGTAATCCTATTAAAGAATCTAATATTGGGCAAAAAAATTGTGATTATAATTTTTATTACAGTCTAGCAGCCCTATGTTGAACAGTTTTAATGAAAATTATTATAAAATGTTTCTGTTTTGGTGCTTGTAATAGAAAATAGTATCGTTAAACAATGTTGAAAGTTCATTCTTAGTTAATCCCCACAGTACTTTTCTTCTCATTAATGTGAGTGGACATTATCCGCCTTTGACCTCTAACATTCAGAAGCATCAGTAGCAGAGACCATACTTAGCTATCAGTTTCCTCTCTCTCATAAGTGACAGTTTCCATTCTTTGTTTTGGTGTCGCACTCCCTGTAATCCATATGGTTTGTGCTGACAAGCTCATTGACAGCTCATGATGAAGACGACGTTGGCACAGATGAAGTTTCCCTCATTAAAGTGAGCCTGTGAACACGAGCTGTCGCCCGCACCGCGTGAACTGTCAGCACTGTTTTCTGTGGCTGAAATCAAACCCTTAACTGAGTGACTTATTCATTAAATTTAGTCAAGTGTCATTCTGACTATAACAGTTTGATATATTGTTTTAACAAAACTTACGATTGGCCGACCTCATAATTTGTAGTTATTCACACTGTGGTATATTGGCCAAATTGATGAATACTGAATGCGTGTTGAAATGTAAATGTGAATCAGTGATTATCTTGATTTTTGAGTTGTTTCTGCTTCTTTAAAGCCTGGTAACCTGTATTGCCGGACTCAGGATGGAGGTTTAATAAATTAACTTTTAATTTTTTAGAAGACCAAGAAAAATAGATAATGAAAATAAAAAAATGAAAATCTTTAATATCTTATTTATTTCTCATAGACTGCATGATGATTAAATAAACAACAGAAGCATTTCTGCTGAAATCTCCTTTGTTTAAAATTTTCAAAATTCTCAGCCGTCAACGTAAATCTTCCATTTCATTAGATTTTTCAAAAGAGATAACTTAAATAACATAATCAAGTTTACAGAATTTAATACTTAAATGTATGCTTTGATGTGTTTTGTTGTACTGATTGTATCTTTCGATGACCTCATTTGTAATATCCCAATTGAATATGTGTCGGCTAAATGTAAGCGTAAATCCTCATATTTTCTTCAATTTACATTCATTTACACCTCCATACTGTGTGTTTAAACAATTTCCTTTTTGACAGTATTAAAATGCAATTGAAAATAATCAAATTTCTTCAACTACGGGGTGCACTAAACATTTTTTTTATTATTTACTTTGCTTGATGTGTATTTTTCGTCCAGGCAAGTTTTGGAGGCGGCTAAGAAGTCCAATTTGACTGGTCACTTTAAGTTTGTGGGATCAGACAGCTGGGGGGCAAAGAGCTCCCCAATCTTGGACCAGGAGGAGGTCGCGGAGGGTGCCGTCACTATTCTGCCCAAAAGAGCTTCTGTTGAAGGTTTGAAACTCAATATGTATCCTAAATATTTACTAAATAGCATTTTCCTAATATTTTTGTGTTAAAAATCACAACAATAAAACAGGGCAATTGACAATGCTATCATTCTTGCATTTTGTAATTATCAATTTTTTATTAGGATTTGATCAGTACTTCATCACTCGATCCCTGGAAAACAACCGCAGAAATATCTGGTTCGCTGAATTCTGGGAAGACGATTTCAGGTGCAAACTGACCCGTCCAGGTATCAAGATCGATCCAGAGAAGAAGAAATGCACAGGTAAGACTAACTTGAAATGCACAGTCCAACCTGAAATTTTAATTCTTACAAAAGTGTGTAGTTTAACAAACTGTGCAAGCCTACCTTGATGTTTCTCATGTCATCCACAGACATCTTATTGTAAAGCTAGTGTACTAAAAATAAATTGCAGTTAAAAGGTTAATGTACAGGTCTATCTCAATAAACTTGCATTTTAATCATTCACTGTCACTTTTAGGCGAGGAGAGGATCAGTCGTGATTCCCATTACGAGCAGGAAGGAAAGGTCCAGTTTGTTATCGATGCGGTGTATGCCATGGCTCATGCTTTACACAACATGCATCAGGATTTGTGCCCGGGAGCAACAGGCGTCTGTGATAAGATGGATCCGGTGGAGGGACGCATGCTGCTCAGCTACATTCGCTCTGTAAACTTTAACGGTGAGTCAACATCACATCATTTCAGAAACACAAAGATAGCAGACCTGTAGAGATGTTTTTGTTTGAGGTATGAAAAGTCAATGTTGCACATATTCACATGGATGTTTTCTGCTGTGACCTGGTTGTTTAGCAGTTTGTTGGAGATTGCAAATATATCTGTGTTTGCTCTGATATTTTGTAGCATTCCTTGAGGGAATCCCCATCAGTGGTTGCTCTTCCACTGTCATTCATTCTGAAATCATATTGTTGAGTGTTTGCCTGGAGGAAATCATCTAAACAAGCCATATGCATTATTGTGAAACAAAAGAAGTTCATATTCTACCCCAGTGAAATTTTCTTCCTTTCATACACAGACAATCTAAACAAGGAAAAGGGAAAACCAGTTCTTTCAGATTTAACTGAAGCAGGTCATCCATTTTTCATGTGATGTCATCTGATGACATAATTTAATATACATCTTTAGATTAACACATTTTGACTTCTTCTACTGCAACAGAATTGTATAACTTGGGGAAAATGTTGTTTTATTTAAATGTAGTTTATATTAGAATAAACTACTTTTATTATGCATTTAAAGATATGTTCTTGAGTAAATGTATATTGCATGAATGAATGCTCATAAACAGATTTGAAATGAGACATGAGCGAATAAATGATTCCCGTATGTTAGTTATTTTGGAGTGAATTATTCCTTTAAAATCTTATTAAAGACTATAACAGATATCACCACATGTAATATTCAGCAGGATAAAGTATGCATGAATGGAGCGTCTATACGACAGATGGTTTTAGAGCGAAGTGAAGATGTTCGGGAGTCTCTGTGGAAAAGGAGTGACAGGACGAGGAGGTGATCAGGGTTCCTAGCACTTGACGTTTCCTAATGATTTCTTTGACTGTGGTCACGCTCTCACAAAACTGAAGATATCACATTCTTTAGCAGTTCTTTCCTTTTCTGTTCCTTTTTTTGCTCTGCCTTATAATTTCTTAAAATATATGTTTAAAGGTGATTTGTGTTTTGTCTGATTAATTTAAAGAGAGCTTTGTTTGGTGATAAAAGTATTATTAATTGTTTTGTTTACGCCCTCAACTATACATGTATGCCATTACATCTTCAAATAGCGCATTATAAGTCTTATTATTTCCCTTGCTGCTTCGCATCTTCCTCATGTTTCCTGTCGGGTGATTAAGAACAGTGATAGAAAAAATATTTTATTTTCTTCATTCCAGTTTGTTTTTTGTTATTGTCAGGTAGTACCGGAACTGCGGTGCTGTTTAATGAAAACGGTGATGCTCCCGGACGTTACGACATCTTTCAGTACCAAATGTCCAACACCACCAGTCCAGGATACAGAGTCATTGGCCAGTGGACCAATAACCTGCGAATCAATGTAAATTCACTTCTATTGTCTCTCATAAGAGAACATTTTATTTAAGTTATGTGTTAAAAGTAATGAAAGAAAAGAATACAGCAGAATTTATAGGCCAATACATTTCTGTAAATGGATAATTAACTCTGTACAGTTAAAGTTAAACTAAACTCTGTGTTTTCAACATTGAAATAGAATTATAACATTTGACACATTTAGAAAGTTTGATGTGATGCATAAAACAAATACATTTTTAATGAAGTATAAAAAAGATTAAGTAACCTTTTCTGGGTACGCCAAATCAAACTTTTTGTTATACCCACGACATGAATTTCTAATAAAACATATGGATTTACATTCAGGTGGAGGACATGCAGTGGAGCGATGGATCCCGTCAGATACCGGATTCCGTTTGCAGTTTTCCATGTCGTTCTGGTGAGAGGAAGAAGATGGTGAAGGGCGTGCCATGCTGCTGGCACTGTGAGTTATGCGATGGGTATCAGTACCAAGCTGACGAGTTAACCTGTGAGACCTGCCCATTCGACATGCGTCCAACCCCCAACCGCACGGCATGCCGGCCCACACCCATCATCAAACTTGAGTGGCATTCAGCCTGGGCCATCATCCCTCTATTTCTGGCCATTCTCGGCATCCTGGCCACGCTGTTCGTCATCATCACCTTCATCCGTCACAATGACACACCCATCGTAAGAGCTGCAGGACGTGAGCTCAGCTACGTGCTACTGACGGGAATCTTCCTCATCTACTTCATCACGTTCCTCATGATCGCGGAGCCAGAGACGGTGGTGTGTGCTTTTCGCAGGTTGCTGCTTGGTCTGGGCATGTGCATCACTTACTCCGCAATGCTCACCAAGACCAATCGCATCTATCGGATCTTCGAGCAGGGCAAGAAGTCTGTCACGCCACCAAAATTCATCAGCCCCACTTCACAACTTGTGATTACCTTTGTACTGATCTCAGTGCAGGTGAGCAAGAATGTTTGGCTGGTTATAATGATAATTTTACCCAATTTAATGTAGTTTGTGTGTGAAATAGTATGTGAGATTGAAACTCTTAGGCAGTTTTCAAACACAATAACTTTTAAAAGAGTTTATAAATGTTATGTCATTAAGAGGTTTACCTTTAATTTCTTCGTTAAAAAGGACTGTTTAAAGGACTTAAAGTACATTAGTGTTTGACTTTGAAAAGTATTTTTTTATAAACTGAAGCTGAGCTTTGAGAAAATTTTAAGAAGGCCAAGCGGAACATTACACCCAGTACATGAGCAAAGCTTAGTAAGCAGACCTACAACAAAAACTGCTGTGGTCAAAACCAACAACACTCAACAACAAAATATTAATATAAGATATTAAGTCAAATGTAGAGCATAAAAATAACATTCACTTATACACTGATGTTTGCATTTTAAACAAATTTTTTCAAAAAATACCTCAACAAGTTTGTACCATATATCTTATATTGAAAATAAAAATGGTTAAATATAAATGTCTCGGCACAACTTGAGTATTAAGAAAGAAGTACTAGAAGTACAGATGCACTGATACAAATTTCTCTTTCAATACCTATATTGATACTTTAACTGTATTCTAAAAATTAAACAAAAATCTATTTCCTAAAGCTACGGGAGGTTTTTAAACACAGAGCACAAATTTTTTTCTCTTTGATTGACTTGATGTATTGGCTTTGATTGTGGGCTGGAGGGCTATCAAATTGTTTCGTGCATTAAAAGTGCTTTAGACTGTTATTATGTTGTCATGTTCAATGTGGTCTATTTGATAAAGTGTGGGATGATGTATTATTTCTTTGCCAAATACGCTTTCCCTGTACAGCCAAAGGCTTCAGAAAGGTTCTTTTAAATATTCAACATATCACCATAATTATATCTAGAGTTATTTATTAGCCACTCAGAGAGTGTTGGCATCAAGCATATATATTCCACGAGAAGCGCTTGTTAGGAGATTGGTCACAAGCTTTACTTACAGTCCGCCTGCGGGAGCGCAGCTTTACCGAAACATTTTGTACAGCTGTATCTGTCTTCTGTAAATATAAGTAAACCAAATCCTTTTCAGAGATATGAACAACGCAATTCTACTCTACAGGTAATCAAGCTTAACATAGGATACACAAAAACCAATGATACCCTCCCTTTAAACTATTGGCATGTTGCTGTTGCTGCTTTTTTCAGCCAGTACTTATTGTCTGTGCATCAGAAGTTACTTTTTAATTTGTAATATTATAAAGTGCTCTTGTTGCCCTTTTGCACCCAATCGTTTTAGTACTTATTCTGCACACTTAACGCTTTTGTTG
Organism: Triplophysa yarkandensis; assembly: GCA_033220385.1. Classification (NCBI taxonomy): domain Eukaryota; kingdom Metazoa; phylum Chordata; class Actinopteri; order Cypriniformes; family Nemacheilidae; genus Triplophysa; species Triplophysa yarkandensis. The sequence continues at coordinate 5,713,662 of CM065656.1, read as the reverse complement.
AAGAATGGACAAAGACACTACATCCAGTATTAGGGCATAAAATCACATCATAAAATTTAATCTTAATACTGTGAAATTCATTACCTAAAAGATTTCTTAAAAACTGCTGCCGTAGCTTTAACTAGGCCATAATTCCAATTTAACTAATGAAGAAGACCAGAACAAAGATCTCATAGAAACTTCTCTTTTATGTACCCAACACAGGTTTGTGGGCACTACAAGCTACAGTAATTTTATCCCACTTTGAACATTTAGCTGTAGATTAATTTTCAGGTTTTGTCAACAACAGCGTCCAGACAAGCAGGTTTTGTTCTGTTTGAACTCTGCAGATGCTGATAAGCTGCCTGCAGACATCATCATGTTGAGTGCTTGGCTTCATTTCACCTGTGCCACCAAACCCGCCAGACAGGCTAAATGTGCAAAAGCGTCACGTTCAGCATCAGTAAAGGCTTTAAATCTTTGTGCAGTTCGGCGGTGACAGAAAGGCCCCCAATAAACACCGCTTGCTTTAACTCTCTCAACAGAATAGTGTAGCCCCAAAATTATGCGCATGACTCACCGGGAACGGCGCATGGGGGAGGCGAGATAACTTCAGGGCCAGAATGATTGACAGTGGGACGTTTCTCCTCCAGCACCTCCTCCAGCGCTCGCTGGCAGATGCGTCACCGCTGAGGAGTGGAGAACGGAACTCCACCGAGCTTCCTGACAGCAACATCTGTCTCAACGGCAACACACCGGCCGCCCGGCTGCTGTTCTATTCTTCGCAAAAGTTTTGCAGAAAGTTTCACACCTTAACCTGATGGGGATGAGTCACTCTGTTTATGAGATTTCTGTGTGGAGGTGCTGTGGATTATATATTTCAATCAAGATTTTTTTCTAGGGATTTGACAGACCGCCTCTGCATATATAAGTGATAAATGTTGTCAGCTGTGCTAAAATCAAACAAAACAAATATTACAAATATCAAAATGTATAAAAATTATAAAACACTATTTTAGAGTATTAATGTCCAACAGTTCAATTTTGTTTTGTTTATCGCTTTTCACAATTCATTAAGCATCTTTAACTGATTTATAAATAATAATTTTGTATCAATAGATGAATTCATAAAATAAAGAATTTATTTTTTGTAATAAAATGTTTCATATTTTCATGTCGAAATTAGATTTTTGATTATTTAAAAACTTTTGAGATCAAAACTGAAAGGCTGCAGATGCAAAGTTTCTAAAAAGCAATTTGTTTGACAAAAAGTTTGTCTATTTCACATTTATATTACAGTCATCATGACACAACTGGCATTTATTATTTGTTGTCTTTTGTTGACAACTCACTATGCATTGTAAAAATTTTGTATGTTTTATAAACAATTTAAACCAAAAAAATGAACATTTGACTTTTTATTTCATTTTTATTTCAAATGTCCATCCAATGACGATGTTAAGCTGCTCCTTTCCCCGTTGACCCTTCACACCTACACCATGCCATTAAAAAAGAAACAAGCGGATCTGAACTAACAGTTTCTTTTGTTTCTGCAAAAAGCACTTTAAAGCCCATCATTAAGTACAATCGAGCTGAAAGGTGGCCTGTCTGAACCGGTAATCTTATACAAAGTCGTGTCTGGAAAAGATCTTAAACACCGCTTCTCTCACACTCTACTCTCCATCAATCTAACAGCAGCTTTCCAATCTGTTGCTCTGTCTGCTGCAACATTAATAAAAGTCTCTTCATCCTGTCTGCAGGTCGTAGGTGTTTTCGTCTGGTTCGGTGTGGTGCCCCCGCACATCACTGTGGACTATGAAGAACTGCGGCCTCCCAATCCAGAGCTAGCGCGTGGAATCCTGAAGTGCGACATGTCTGACCTGTCACTCATCTGTTGTCTGAGCTACAGCATCGTGCTGATGGTCACGTGCACTGTGTATGCCGTCAAGAGTAGGGGGGTGCCGGAGACTTTCAATGAAGCCAAGCCGATTGGCTTTACCATGTACACCACGTGCATTGTGTGGCTGGCATTCGTGCCCATCTTCTTCGGAACAGCACAGTCCACAGAAAAGGTCAGCATCTGATTTCAAATGATTTTGAACTTCTGTGCAAGCAATGTCAGATTAAACATCTTTTGAAGAAAAATAAACTTTTTTGTAAAATTTCAGAAGAGATCTCAGCAATATCTCAAATTAAGCTCAGTCTGCAACTAAAGTATATATTTCGTAGATCTCAATATGAACGTTCTTCATCAAATTTACCCAAATTCACATTATTTTACCTCTACTATGTTGAATCTTTAAATCCTGTCTTTTCTCGCGAGTGATTTTAGAAAAAATATCTGAGAATCAGGGTAATAAAACAGAGAATATCACTCAGATATTCATGCTGTGCTCATGCATTTTTTTTCACACAACAGAGAGATATTGCACATTAAAGTTTCAGATGTCTTCCAAAGCTCAAAAGCAAAATATAAAGATGCAACATCATCTCTGTGTTTACTTAACAGCATGCGCTCACAGTTCTGCTCCAATCCTTCAACAACTGAACAGAGCTTATAGTCAACGCTAAACTCCACAAGCAGAAAATGATGCGAAATGAAGTCATTTTAATACCAAAGCATTGAAGTAAGCAACAACCTGCCGGTTTCATGATAACAAGTCCTAGTCGTATTGCTCACAGTTTCTGTTTTGAAGAGCTTTTTGATATGCAAGACATTGAAAGGGATGAGATGAGTGAAAAGAGTCATTTTTCCGCTCTATCTCCCAAAGACACACCATGACACAGAGACAAAGGCTTTTCCACCCACCAATGAGGTTCTGAGGGTTTTAGTGTGGGAGGTGGCTGATAACAGGAATGTTCGGAAACCTGAAAGACAATGTCTGCTCTACATCTTAATAGAGCCAGAAGCCTTGTCAGCAGGAATGAAAGCTTTACCTGTTCCTGCATAGATTAAAAGGTGCAGGTAGCTTCTCAGTTAGGATGCTGTTGAATTCATGCTGTTTATACTGTATCTGCATATTTAAGTATGAGTGTTTTGATTTGCAACCATTGCCAAACATCTGAGATATTAAAGGTGGAGATTTTGTTGCACTCTGAATGATTCCAGAACTCATTATGGTCCTTTTGTTTTTTTTTGATGTAGATGTTCATTCAAACAACGACGCTGACCGTGTCCATGAGTCTCAGTGCCTCCGTGTCTCTGGGTATGCTCTACATACCCAAGGTCTACGTCATTGTCTTTCACCCGGAGCAGAACGTCCAGAAACGCAAACGCAGCTTTAAGGCTGTGGTCCAAGCTGCCACCATGTCCTCACGGCTCTCGCAGAAATCCCTCACTGACAAGCACAATGGAGAGACCAAGATCGAGCCAGACAGGACACAGTAAAAGGTAACATAATGGTATATGATATAGTGTGATATATTATGTGATGTGATGTTATATTATATTACCTATATCATATTATATTATTGTTTACGTTACATTACACTACGTTACTTTATGTTGCGTTGCGTTACATTACGTTATGGTGAAGGGTAGTGTAGATAGGGTAGTAGTTAAATAGAAGTGTCACAATATATTGGTTTTGACAATAACTGTGATTGCAAAAACTCAGATCTTTAAGGTTGTATTACTATGTTGCATATGTGTTTACGTATGATAATATTTTTTTTTTTATTCAGCGCATGAGTCTTTAAAGCCACTGTGTTAACGAACAGTGTTTCTTCCGTATTAGTTTTTGATGTGATTCAAAGGCAAAAAACTGAAAACTTAAATCTAAGTTAAATTAGATTGAGAATAATATAAAAAATAGACATCCCAATATTATCAAACATAACAATATTTGATAAAATTTTTAAGGTAATCTGATATGACAGCCCTAAACTAAGCTAAACTAAACTAATGTAATATAAACTAATATAATATAAGCTAATATAACATAACATAACATAACATAACATAACATAACATAACATAACAATATAAATTAAGGGGAATAGGGACTCCTCCTCCTTTTGAATCTGAGCATATTTAGAATCCATCACTTTTAAAGTTCCAAATCTCAAACCGTAGTTTACCAAATTAGATTTTTACCTCTGGATTATGGTACCCAATGTCTGCTGCAAATAGTGAATTCCTCCACTGGCTCAATTGGTTCACAGCAAGCTGCTCTCGTATGACTTCTAACAGTAAATCTGCTGAGAAATGCCATTCAGTAATAAATTTCATTGCAATAAACTGTCCTCAAAGCTCTGAAGATGGGATTACTGGAGAACTCAATGCCTTAAAATCAATATTTAAGGTTCCCTGAATCCTTTTAAGTGAGTTGTATTGAGTGCCCGTTTCAGATCCATAACATCTCTCTCTCTCTTTCTCTGTCTCTCTGTGGCTCATTTTTTTGCAGTGAAATGCATTTGGAATTCTTTTCTACTTGTTCTCTATCTCTCCAGCACACATTTGCTTTCTCTAAACAGAGAGTCTAAAGCAGGACATTTCATCACTTTCCTATTATTGAGCCTTTGGAAGGAAAAAAACACCAAAGCTGCACAAAATTCTTGAAATGATTCTTGACGATTTAGATGCTTCTCTAGGTTTGCAATTAAATGATAATATTATTTTCTAAACATGTGCTTTGACTACATTTTTTATTGAATAATATGTAAATTAAAGACCACCTGTGGTGAAAATCAAGTGATGTTCTTTAAATGCTTGCCATAGATATGAAAGCTCGATTCGGGCATCAATTTCTGCACATCCGTGCCAGCTCTGAGTCTTACTTTAATATTTAGAAGCATCTACAGCTAAGTGAAATTTAGTGAAGGCAGAGCATATTTGCATATTTATGTGTCTGAGTATACTTAATGAAGCTGGGGTGTAGAATTTCAATCAAACTAAACTTTACAAGTTTGAATATTTAATTATTATAGTCAAAGATCAGTTTAAAGTGATAAAATTATACAATTATGTTGGAGTCCTATCCTGTCAAAAAGGCAAAAATCCCCCCAATAATAAATAATAAAAGTGAAAAATTTTCTACCACAGGGGGACTTTGATTAATGTTAAAATATGCTGTTTATTAGAAATAATATAAAAATATAAGCAATATAAGTCCTTTAATGATTGTATATGAGTAAAATAATAATATTTTAGTCTTCATTTTTTTTGTTTTGTTTTATTTCCACTGTATTTAATTTAATTATCTTAATGTATAATGCATAATACAAATATATTTATTAATCTGTGTTGTTGACATGTTGAAGTCAGTAAGCTCTCGCACTGGTTCCATCACTCCTGTTTCCTTAATCAAGAGGTTTTATTTCCAGAAAGCACAGCAAGATGTCTCTGATGTCACTATATGATGAATCACTCTGGTCAAACAGCCAGCTGGTCGAACTACTGCTCAAATAAATAGCTGTGTGGACTTTTTTCCAGCCCCCAATGTTTTTTGCAATTTATGTGACTAGTTAATAAATACAAAAGTGCTAAATTAAAGACTAATTTAATGTATGGGTTGGATAAGCACTCAGAAACCTGAAACTCCCTGGCAACCAGCCACCTCACATCAAGCATCACTGTGGACAACCAATACGTTCCTGTGTTATTTTCTCATGTCCTTCATTTTTAAATGTACATTTACATTTACATTTAGGCATTTAGACACTTTTATCCAAAGCGACTTACAAATAGTCGAGGAGACAATGAAGCGGTAAATAGCCGATACAGCAATAGGGTTACAAGTGCTACAACAATGTTACCAAGTTACAGAAAGCGAGATAAAAACCTGTCGGTAGAAAAAGGTTTTTTTTTAGGTAGAGTGAGTAGGTTAGAAAAGAAGGTACTCCTAGTGACTTAGGTGTAGCCGGAAAAGATGAGTTTTTTGGTGTTTTTTGAAGATAGAGACAGAGTCCGCCAAGCGTGAAGCAGGAGGCAGATCGTTCCACCATCGAGGAACTGAAGCAGAGAACGTACGAGAGAGAGATTTCTTACCCTTTTGAGATGACACCACAAGTCATAGCTCATTTGCGGAGCGCAGAGCTCTGACGGGGCTATACCTTTGACTTAGTGAGTTAAGGTATTTGGGGGCTGAACCGGTGGTGGTCTTGTAGGCGATGAGAAGACATTTGAATTCAATGCGATCCTAACCATTTTTATTCTACAGAGACTGGGAAGAAAAATCTTTCTCTGGCTTAAGCACGATTTTCATGGTAGTCCCTTACTGACATCAAAAGTACAATAGTAAAAAAGTAAAATATGTAAAAATGAGAACACTGTATTTCTCTCCACTGGAAGATACTGCAGTCATGGGAAATGTGACCAAGCCTTGGTGATTCACTTAAGTTAAAAGAGAAAACACCCACGTCCAACATCAGCAACTCCAAGAAGACATTTTGTCAAAGGAGCATCCAACAGTCCTGTATAAAAACCGCTCTGATCTGTTCCAAGCAGACACATGAGACGTGATGGCATGTCTGTCTCTCCAGATCTGAAACTCATGGATGTCGCATCCACGAGGAAGTTGTTGCCAGCTAGACTTGTCATGTCCAGAAGCTATATCTGTTTCGCTTTGTCATAGAAATATTTTGTGACTTGACCTTTTGTGCTAAGACTTGAAGAATAACAGCCAAAGTGAAGTTCTTAGATGTTGAGCAAGCTTCTGATGAGATGATGTGAGACTAGAGAGCATCAGAAGGTAACATCATGCATTGGTCCCAGGGCGTATGAAATAACAAAGTAACATTTATTTTGAATCTAACCAAGGAAAATGTATGAATTTACTCCCACAAAGCACCAACCTAAATTGTTTGCTGACTGTTGCTGAGTTTCTCATATTTACAGAAGTGTTTTTTGATTACAGGTGACCTTTGGAACAGCTGTTTACATTTCAAAACACAGAGGAACAAAATCAAAAGGAGACTTTTGCTGGGTTGTGTTTTGTCCGTTTCAGGTGAGGAGGGTGATAAAGGCTACGTGCTGTGAAAAGCGAACTGGAGAAAATACTTTATCAGGCATCTATGTTTAACACCTGAAATGCTTCATAGATAGGATGTGTGCAAAAGCCTTTCTCATACAGGGAAGTTTTGCCAATAGGACAGAATTTGTAATGATATCTACTTTTCTTTTTTCCTTTACAAGTTCGAAAGTATTTAAGTTTATTGTATGATTCCTGTATTCCGTTATTAGCATGAATTTTTACAACTGGTGCAAATGTGGCTTTCCCTTTCAACCATAAAGCAAAGTCAATGCTTTATTTGTCTCACAATGCACATTTTATTTTAGATTATAAACTGAAAGGTTGATTTAGACATTTTAAGTCAGCCGTGTATTTGATAGACAGTATCTAACATTTTAAAAATTGCTTATTATCTACAAGCTCTTTTTCCAGATAATATTTTACTTAATTAATATTGATAATAATTATTCAGAAATTCTAAATTCTTCAAAAATGTTTGCTCTTCTTGGCCAAAGAAATGTTGGTGCTTTAATAGAGAAACTGTAAAGAACTAAAGAAGCATCTGGAAATCAGATCATTGAAGCATAATGCAAAGGTGAACTGCTTGGCTTTGTAAATAGAAGAATCTTAAGGAAGAGAAATATTTTGTGTGTTCTTTGTGTTTGACAGTTTGCATGGGAAGCTCTGAAACATCTTATTGTGTTACTTGTGTAACATGATTGTTGTGATCTATCACATCTCTTTAATATGTTTTTACTTATTTATATTTGATTTAACTTTTCCATTCTAAGTTACTCGGAAATACTTTTACAAGAAAATGCACTTAAAGCATCATGAGTGTATTAAGACGTCATTGTTTTGATACATAAATTCATCTGAATTGTTTAATAAATGTTATAATCACCAACATATGAAGCAAACAGACGTGAAGTGAATAATTAAACATGTTTCCTGAAATATGGTTTTGTGCTGTAAATAAAACTCATTGTTCTGAATTGTGTTTCTTTAAGTGTTTGAGGTCTCAAAAACAGTTAAATAAAGCCCAACAGGAAGTTTTAAGACAAATGTTGTAGTTAGATATTCTGTGATTATTATTATATAGACATATTGGAATGCATGCTAAACACAAAGGTTTATTGCAATATTTATCGCATATTTATTATACAGATTATATGGTTATAGATGGAAGAAAAAATCTCAAATCTGAAAATATCACTTAAAAGTCATTTGAAACATGATGTGTATGAAAGACACAAACTGGAGGAATTATAATGTAAGTTACACTGAACACTGATTTAAAAATAATTTTAATTCTTCTTTTGGAAATAAAATAAAAAGAACAACCAGAACTTATTTTCACTGTTTTTAATCAGTTACATTAACATTAGTTTACACTTTATTTCTAATGTCAAGGATCACATGACTCATGGAAATATACTGACAGATAGTGTGTAATAATTTAATATAAATGTAGGAATTTAAAGAATGAGTTTAACCATTAAAACATGTTAATGTTTCAAAAACTGATAAAAAAATTCAACAGTTAATTTAATAACTGATTTAGAAACATGGATGTGCAGTGTTGTCAAACACTGCCACTTTGTGGACCATATTGTTACACAAAAGTTGAATTTTAATTATATTTATTTAAGATCCAAATATTTAAATTAAACTAGCCTGTAAATGATCCTTGATAAAAAAGTATTACAAAAAATAAAATAAATATAAAATAAACTCATTTTAATAAATCCGTTAAGCTTTGTTAAATTCAATTACACCTTCATGATATTATTTTAAAATATTAAAACAGTAACACAAACAATGACTTTACAACACAATTTCACGTCAAACACGACAATTACACACTGTGAAGCCACGCCCCCTCAGTTCCGCCCCTCTCGAGCAGGGCGGAAGTCATCACTCGCGATCGCTTCCTGCGTCAACACATTCCGGTGTTTCTATGCGGCGGTGGGCTCGAGTGGCGCTTCTCGGATCTTTATGAGAGATTATGGCTGCTAACGGCGGCACAGCTGCGGCCACAGAACCACCCGGACTGGAGACCCAGCGGCAGGAGATCGAGAACCTGAACCAGCAGCTCCGGGCCGGCGACAGTTGGTGAGAGAAACTTCAGCTTTTAAATAACAACAAACAAGAGTTAACAGTTAGCAAACAGTGAACTAGCACTAACTGATGCCATGAGTGTAACAACATGTGCTGATGTTTACAATGTTTCTAGCAGACAGACCAATGTGAAACACACTGTCAGATTATATGGAGATAAAGTGAGAGAGAATAAGTGCTTGTGTTTAAAGAGAAATGTTTACTTGTTTATTAAAGGCTTTTGAGTTTGACAGGTGGGATGTGCTGGCAGATTTGAATACTTTGAGTCTCATTGGGTTGGTTTTCATTGAACAGATTTTCTTATGGTGTTATGTAATTGTGAACTGGGATTAGGTTCAGTTTCACTTCACTTTGAAGGCGTGTCATTCTGCTGTTTGAGTTACTTTCGATTTGTGCATGTTCTTCGGACAGGAAAGACCGAGCTTCTTCTTTGAGCTGGCTCCTGGTGGCTTAATCCATGCCCTTCACAGTCTGTTTGGTTGACACTAAACAGATTTACCTTGACGCTTATCATCATCGTAAACAATGATTTCAAGTTTTCGCTCATGAATAATTGTATTCGGGGTCTGTATTACAGGTATTTATTGGACAAGAGATGGTATGACCAGTGGAAAGAGTATGTTGACACCGGGGACCAAAACTCCTCCTCTTATCCCGGGAAGATTGATAATAGTGAGCTTTATGAAGGTTAGTCATCATGTTAAGTCTTCGATTGTTGACTTTGATTGCCGAGCATGTGATGTCGACAGTAAATCTGCCCTGCATTTAAACTCTGGTGTGTTTTTTTATGTTTTCTGTAGATATGGATTCCTACCACCTGAAGGAAAGACTGGTAGAGAATGAAGACTTTGTCTTGGTCCCGGCAGAGGCTTGGCACAAACTGTTGTTGTGGTATGGCATGATGGATGGTCAGCCTGCACTGGAGAGAAAGGTGGCGTATTCTGAATGTTTGTGTGAAATGTTTGTTTCTTATCTTTAATTAAAACAGACTTCTTGAAATCCTTTTTTCAGGTCATTGATCTTCCCAGCACTGCTAAAGTAGAGATCTACCCTGTGGAGGTCCACCTCTGTCTCTTTAGCAACTTGGAGAACACTGTGACCGCTCAGTTCAGTCGCGCAGAAAAAATACGTGAGTCAAGGATGTTTACATGAAAATTGGCTTAAAATGTGGTTAAAATCACTTTCAAAAGTGGCTGCATTTCAATACAGCGTATAACAATTTTTTAGTTGCAATTGCTTTTAATTGAATGTTGAATTAGAGGACATAATGCCCTTTACTTTCGTGTTTACACAGATGTCCTACAATCATAATCACAAATGTACTTTATAAAAATAACGGGTTCCACTAATATCAGGCTACCACAGTTTAAAAAGCTATACGCTTTTATACAAACAATGTTTTGCCTGTGATATCTTCAGAAGTTACCTCCTTTGGTTATATTTGTTCTGCAATGACATTCAATCAGGTGCTGCTAATCTTTTTGGTAACCACTATGGGATTTTACATTGCAAGTCTGTGGGTGATCTTTAAAAGATGTACAGACAGTACAGTATTTCAACATTTTCCAAATTGCAAAATTATATGCATGATATGTTATGTAAGAATTTAAAAACACAACGTGAATGTGTGTACATTTATAATGTACATGTGTGTGTTCAACAGATGCCATTCAGCAACATATACAGCAACACTTTATGGTGTCCGAGTCTTCTGAGTGTCGCCTATGGATGAGAAATACAGATACGAGTTCAGAGAGGTTGCGCAATCTTAACATGACAGTCCTGGATGCCTGTCTCAGTTCTGGCATGGTAAACAAACACCACACACTTTTTATTTATTTTCACAGCTCGGTAACAATTTAGTTATGTTTATAGTGAATCCCCACCCACTCTTTTTTTTGCATTACTACTGCTAAAGAAAAAACATGCTCTATCACACCTTCTTTCTTACATGTGAATACCTATTACACACTTGCTTCAGATTGAAAATGACTCGACTGTCCTGCATGTATACAGATGTATGTTTTAAAGGAGTCGCTCTGTCCTAACATGCTTTTTTTTACTCCACAGACAGTGATTATGGAGATAAGGAATGGGGATGGTACGTGGCCCACGTCTAGACCTCAGATAATGTGAGTTTGGAAACGTCAGTTTTCCTCTTCGTCACAGTAGTTTGTTTAATTTGTTTAAGCAAATGCAAAGTCATTTCAATAGTAAAACTCCAAACCTCTAAACTTCAAGCCAATTAGGAATTTATCAAAGTGTGTATGACTCACAAATTTGATCAGTGCATGGACAGCTCAGCTGGTTATAATATGATAATGTGCGATTATTTTTCTCCAGGAGGAACGCTGCTGAAGATCAGGACTCGTATCGAGGGGTTCCTGGAGTGTGCGGCCTCACAAACCTTGGCAACACCTGCTTCATGAATTCAGCCTTACAGGTCAGTGGACATGAACTTCTGTAGACCCAGATACAAATATCTGTGACTTATAGAGATAACTATGTCGGTGTATTTCATCCTCATTTACCATAACAAAAGCATTATAGCTATCATAGTTAAAGTTATCATCCTTTACAATCCCCAAAAGCTTAGTATCCACTCTTGTTATATCTTAAAAAGCACTTTTAAATTCAAATTTTTTTTTATCTTTAACCATGCAGTGTCTGAGTAACACGCCACCACTTACCGAGTACTTCTTAAAGAATCTGTATCTGGACGAGCTTAACTTTAACAACCCACTGGGCATGAAGGGGGAGATTGCAGAAGCCTACGCTGATGTCATAAAACAGATGTGGTCAGGAAGACACTTTTCTGTGGTCCCTCGGGTGTTTAAGGTAGAGAATGTTAAATATTCAATTCCTTTTTATGTATGAAGTGCTTCACTATGTTTGTGTGCATGAACATCATTGCTGTTTGTGTGTTTCAGACTAAGGTAGGCCATTTTGCATCGCAGTTTTTGGGTTATCAGCAGCATGATTCTCAAGAGCTGTTGTCCTTCCTGCTGGACGGTCTCCATGAAGACCTTAACCGGGTTAAGAAGAAGGAGTACATTGAGCTGAGGGATGCAGATGGCAGACCTGACCAGGTGCTTATACAGCTGCACAGATGTTTGCAGATGAATTATACATCTAATGTGAATGTATGCCTTTCATCACTGCAGACACAAGTCTAATAACAATTACAAAAGTAATCTAACACATCTGGTAAAAAATCAGTCCCAGTAGCAAAGTCCTAACTATTGGTGATTCCCCTCCACCTGTTTAGTCTCTTACCCACAAAATTTGGTTGATATCCTTTCCTTCTACTGTCCTAATGCTGTTAAATATGAAGTTTAAAAAATATTTTTGTTGATGAATCACAGGAAGTGGCTGAAGAGGCCTGGCGGAACCATCTGCGGCGTAACGATTCGGTCATCGTCGACACTTTTCACGGGTTGTTCAAGTCGACACTAGTTTGCCCAGAGTGCCACAAGGTCTCTGTGACATTTGATCCCTTCTGCTACTTGAGTGTGCCGCTACCTGTCAGTAAGGAAAGGGTCTTGGAGGTTTTCTATGTTTCACTGGATCCTATGGCAAAGCCGACACAGGTGTGTATTGTTATCTCAATGGTTGAGGTTGAAAATAAAGTTTGCCAGTGTCATGGGTAAATCCCACGACACGAATAAATGCGCCGTTTGTAGTTTTGGAAGCATTTCATATATTCATTTCCTGGTGGCTTACAGTGTCTTATTCTGTGTTTCTTATTGTATGTGTATGTGATGTCTGATCATGCCTTTACCTCCTGCAGTATCGATTGATCGTCCCTAAAACTGGCAAAATATTTGACTTGTGTTCTGCACTCGCTCAGGCCACCGACGTCCCACCCAACCAGGTTTTAAAAAATATTACATAAACATTCATAAATGAATCTCAAGCTGTTCTTAATATTTTCTGTTTAAGTTTTATATTTGTTTTAGGTTAATAATGGATATTTTCTACTCAGATGGCTGTGGCTGATGTTTTCAATCACCGCTTCTACAGGATTTTTCAGCCTGATGAGTCCTTAAGCTGTATATTAGACCGGGACGACATATTTGTGTAAATATCTTACTAGTGTAGAGCCTAAATAATATACTAACACACACCCACACACAAATAAAGTTATTTTAAAGTTAATAATTTATAAACAAAAGTTAATAATTTATAAATAAATTTAAATATTTTTTAAATGTATTGAAAATTATTTCTAATAGTAAAATTAATTTGGTATTCTCTTGTGTACACAATTTTGTTATGATGAAATTTATTCAATTTATATGCTGTAGGTATGAGTTGTGCGGTGATTTTCTGGATCAGGGCAGTGAGGAGGTACTTTTGGCTGTCTACATGCGTGAGCGTTCTCACTACAGAGATTACGGGTCAGGAAGCAACAGCTACGGCACATCCCTGTTCGGTCACCCGCTGCTGATGTCAATACCACACAAACGATGCACACGAGATGATCTTTATGAGCTCTTGTGTGAAAGACTAGCGTAAGTTTCCACTCAAAAGTGTGACATAAGCTGATCTAAAAAGACTAAAACTTTGTTCATTTAAAACCTGTGCATGCATCTTTATTCTGTTTCACAAAATAACATTTTCTGTCTCTTCAATGTAAGTCAGTAAGATCAATAAGATCCAAAGTTCTTTGGTAACCTGCATTTTCAAAATAATATATGTTGTGTCATGTTGACTATAAAATGTAACACCTTTGTTTATCTATGTTATGAGTTTCATCGCATTAGGTCTGCATTCACAACCCTTATGTTTTTTTATACACAGGAGGTATGTTCGACCACTAGACCCTGCAGAAGAGGTTGAGGAGGAAGAAGAAGAGGAGGAAGAACTGTATACTGCACAGACCAATGGAGTTAGTGATGGTAGGACTTTGCAATAAGTTATGGTATAATAAAGGCATAACATCTACAGTTATAATGTGTAATGTAAATTTATATAGTAATTATTACATTACACACCAGTGTATTCCTGTTTATTAAATAAAGCTGTGCTCTTAAGATAAAATAAACACTAAAATAAAGAGATCTGTAAGTACAGTTTATTACCTCAAGTTACAAATGTGTTGATACAAAAAGAGCTAAGTGGGTCTTGCTTTGGTTTGGCAATGAATCCACTAGATGTCAGTAAAAGTATAAGCCATAGCCAGGTACACCTTTTTCAAAGGCACCTTTAAGTAATAGTCAACCCAAAAATTATTTTATCATTTACTTACCCTTGACATTTCAAATTTGTGTACAGGACCCAAAAAAATTTATTTTAAAGAATGTTGATAACGGGCATTCGTTCATTGTTTTTCTACTACAATAGAAGTGAATGGGTGCCTCCAAATTTCTTTAAAATATCTCAGTTTCTTGCAGAAAGTCATACAGATCCGGAATCACAAGAGAAAATTTAAGGCTAATAAATTTTTTTCGCAAAGATTTATTTTGTACTCTTCATTTATTTTAGACAGCTTTCGCTAGTGTTCTCCTGGAAATCTCCAGATCTGACCAATTTAGTTTCCGCTCTGTTCTTTGTGTACATCATTTCTATGTACTGACTGTGTTTAATTTATGTTCAGATGAGGGCCAAGAAAAGTCTGAGGAGGCCGGACTTTCCAAGAGAGAGGAAGATAAACAAGAAAGCATTCAAACTGAAGAGCACAAAAGCGGCCACTTGGAAGCCAGTCAGGCCAGCGAGGAGGGGAAGAAACCTGAGGAGGAGGAGTCAAGTAGCGAACAGGACCGGGGCAGCAGCACGGAAGAGGGTCAATCAGCATCCGGGAGCACCGACACCAACTCCCAAGATGCAACTGACGGAGACCAAGGTGCCGGAGCGGAACCTTCAGGAGATGAAGAAGAGGAGGAGGATGGAGAAGGCGCATCATACATTTGCATAAAAGAAAAAACGAGACCTCTGGAGAAAAGAAGGTGTGCGGAAAAACCCAAGAAATCCCTATTTACCATTCAGATGGTAAACTCAAACGGCACCACAGAGCGAGGATCCGGTGATGTGGAGGGATGCTTCGCTTTAGGTTGTGAGTAAATGCCCAGGGCTCTATGATTAAGTGCAAAACATTCATTATTGGCTGTGTAAATTTGTGTAAATGCAAAAAAAAGGTTGTTGTAGTAAATATGTGTAATATATAAATGAGTACGTTTTGTAGGAGAAACATTTAAAAAAACTAAATGCTTTCATATTCCTCTGGAGTTATATACGCACAAGACATTAAAGAAAGAAGAGGTTTTATCTCTCAAATCTATTCACAGAAATGTTCAGCTAATGATATGAGTCATTGTTACTCCTCAGCTCTGACATACATCGCCATTGACTGGGACCCCGACATGAAAAAGAAATACTACAATGAGAACGAGGCCGAGGTGAGATCTGTAATGAGCTCTTTGATCAGTAAGAAACACTGAATGAACAATGTCTTATACCAGACCACTCAATTGGGCTTGTCAGGTCCAGGATTTTCTGCGCTAGTGTATGTTCACTTAAAAAATAATTTTGTTTCATCATTTATCCAAATTATATGTTATTGCTATAATTGTTCTGTAATCCTAAATCAACCAAAGGTAAATCTTTATGTCAATATTAAAGGTACTGATCACCTCAAAATAGATTTTTTCTGCCCTACATGTGGGTCAAAACCTGTACATGACTTTCTTATGAGGAACACAAAGAAGATATTTTGAGAAATGTTTCAGTGGTTTTGTGTCCTCCAATGAAATGAAAGTCAGTGGGGTCCAGTTTTCTTTGTTAATCAACATTCTTCAAAATGTCTTCTTTTGTGCTGCAGAAGAGAGTAAGTCTAACATGGTTAGAGTGACATGGGGTGGGTGAATAATAATAATATAACCTTTTTAATGTATTATTGTCATTTAATATATTCACACAGTAGTTTCTGTCAGGTTTTTGGACCTAATGCGATTGGATCCAAGATACAAACTTGTATGAAGTTTAAATTACACTGTTTTACTTACTTAATCAATTCTGATTAATGCTCATTTAGAGTATATCTTAAATAATCTAATTGCTGTGTGTTTTCTAGCAGATCTAGAACAATGTGGCATCCTTTGTGTTTAGTTTTTTTACTGTTGAAACTTGTGAGTCCCACCAACATGATTTTTTTTGTTTATGCAGAAATACATCAAGCATTCAAGTATGGATATCCCTCACCAGCAAACCATAGTGCAGCTACAGGAATGTATAGAGCTCTTTACCACGGTAGAGACACTGGAAGAAGAAAATCCCTGGTAAATCTGTCAAATACTGCATGTGATACAGCTTTGTATTAGCTACGCAAAGCTGAGGTTAAACCAAGAGAAAAAGTACTCATAATAATTACATATTGATTGAATGCATGGTTGCTTTTGATAAGCACAAATGCCACATGGGAATTCTAGGGAATCTTCAGTCTAGATATTTTAACAGTTTGACTTGCTTTTAAGTATAGTTCCATTCCAAGCTTTTAAAGTCAACAGCAAATAGCTCGCAGAGTATTTTCATCATTTAAAAGTTGATAAGCATACCAAACTAAAGAAGTAGTTGAGTAATTTATACTTAAAACCTCTAAAGTACTTTTATTTTCTTAGTTTGGTATTCTCGGCAGATTGACTTAAGTACAGTTTTTGTTTGTGTTTTGTGCAGGTATTGCCCAATGTGTAAGAAACATCAGCTCGCCACTAAGAAACTGGATCTTTGGTCATTGCCAGAGGTTCTCATCATCCATCTAAAGCGTTTCTCCTACACAAAGTACTCGAGAGAGAAACTAGATACTGTTGTGGATTTTCCTCTGCGGTACGATGCGGTTTTCTCATGATTCATTACGAATGTTGTTATGTATGTTATGGAGAAGAGTCTCTCTGATGTTGTGTCTGCAGGGGTTTGGACTTCTCACATTTTCTTCTGAAGAAGACGGTCAACAGTGATGCTCCTCCCTGCACGTATGATCTGATATCTGTGTCGAACCACTACGGCGGACTTAGAGACGGTCACTGTATGTATCAGTCATTTGTGTAGACTGTTAAAACCCAAAGTCCTTGCTGTTAATTTATCAGAGTTTTTAATAATACTTTATTATTTTAACCAGATACTAGCTATGCCCGGAACAAGGACAACAGCCAGTGGTATTACTTTGATGACAGTAAAGTGACCTTTGCAAAAGAGGAACAAATTATGGTAAGATGAATGTACCTCCATAATTTCATTTGTTGATGACAAGAAACTTGTATCCACATGGACTACATCATTTTCCCTTTTCATTTAGACCAATGCTGCCTACCTCCTGTTCTACCAGCGCCAAGACAAGATCCGCCAGCCCAGCATCCCTCATCCCAAACCCTCTTCCACTCAGCCCTCAAACCACATTACTGCCCATACCCCTGAAGAAGTGGACGGAAACTCTTCCTGTGTCAGCATGGAGACGGACTGAATTCCGTTATTCTACCTCTCATCACTTCCTGTGTCACCTTCTGTTGTATC
This sequence comes from Triplophysa yarkandensis, assembly GCA_033220385.1. Classification (NCBI taxonomy): domain Eukaryota; kingdom Metazoa; phylum Chordata; class Actinopteri; order Cypriniformes; family Nemacheilidae; genus Triplophysa; species Triplophysa yarkandensis. Next base: position 5,696,104 of record CM065656.1, on the reverse strand, counting down.
ATCTTCCTCTCTCTGAGATTTGTGTGTCGATTCTTACTCCGTGGAAACTTGAAACTTCTGCCTCCCCTCCTCCAGGAAGCGGGAGGCGGGGGCAAATCTCTCAGGCTGGTGCACAAGCATCACGGGATGGGAATGCAGGGTAGTTTCCTGACAAACTCATGGAAATTGTGGCGGTGGATTTGAATGAATGAGATTACACCGCAGCAGTTTTTGATCCTTCAGACAGTGTAAACGCACTGCTTTTTTTTCTTAGGCATGCTTCTCTGAGCTAGCCTAGCTGCTTTCTACAATGCTAATGCTTGATGTAAATGGACAACATTGGTCCCAATATGCCGCTTAGCGTCTTCTATTTAAAATCTGAGAGCATCTAATGGATTGGATCAGTTGCGTTCAATGTGGAATCTATTGGCATGGTTGGTTGGCTCACTTTATATATCAGGGATATCAAGGACAGAAATCCAGCTGTTGCAATATAATTTCTGCAGTTATTATTGTGAATAGGAGGAACATATTTCAAGGTAGATATAGAATAGAAAATTCTGTTTAATACTATTTATTTTCTTGATTTACATAGAGCTAATTCTAAGAAATAGAACTTCCTCTACAGAACTTCCATTTTTATTTTCAGTGTTTTTCAGCTTCAGTCACCCTCTGTTAAGGGACACCAACAGGGGTTCTTTTTATATCTCAAACAAAAGGAAACTACACAACAGGATTAAAATATTACATTCTTTTTGACAGATTGTGTGCAATTTGTAATGAACTCTTTGGAGAAGTGAGAATATTTCAGCAAAGTGCTTTCTGGATGGAGAGCTTTTCATGATTTTTAAAGCACCTCTGTACAGTATTTTTGTATTATAATAAATGTTGTATTATTTTCGATCATCTGGATCAGATGCTGGGAAGAGGGGAGCTTTTATTCTATTTTGTTTACAATTATAGATTAAAATCTATATATATAATTGAAAACATCACTTTTGATATGAATAAATGATAACTGTAAAATTAAGGTTAGATTAGAAACATTTGGTTTCGGAGGTTTTACCTCTGATCATAATGAGGTGGAAATGCATTTTCATGCTTTGTACTGATTTCATGTGGACTTTTATTCAGCTGTTCACATTTTTTTAGTCACCTGGAAAAGTGAATGCTTTTTTACATGCACTTAGATATGCAAATGTTTTCACAAAATCAATAAGTTCATTCTGTCAATTAATTCTTACATAGAATACACACACAGGCGAGCATCGTGAAACCTTACCTGTAAACATCATATCTTGGGGTATATAGACTCGTTTGGGAAGTAGATTTGTATTTTAATGAATTCTCTCTGTCATCCATTTTCTTTGAGGTTAAAGTGGTAGTTCCCTCAAAAATGTTAGTTCTGTCATCATTTACTCATGTTTTTCAAACAAAACACAAAAAAGATATATTGAAGAGTGTTGGCCACTGTTCAGTTAACAAATATTTCTTAAAATATCTCTGGTGTTCTGCAGAAGAAGAAAGTCATAAAGGTTTGTTTAAAAAATGTGAGTGAGTAAATGATGAGTGAATTTTAATATGTGCGTCAACTATGAATCTTAGTGAATTTAACAATCAAGTAAATGTTTAACTATTATAAAGAGATAGTTTACGTTTTTTTTAAACAGTTGCATTTTCTAACACAACAACCTTATTCATAATTCAATCCCATTTTTTTCATTAAAAGATTTCATAGATTTATTTTTTACAATGTACGAAATGAAACAATGTATCAACATGACATGGTTAGCTGAAAATGAGAAGTTTATATGTGATTTATTTTGCCCAGAGTCACAATTTGTATATTCCAGTCGCCGGTAAAAAGATATATTTGTAACGATATTTTAAAGCCTGTTTACTGCCAGAATGAATCCCATCCGGTGTTTTGGGGTTGTTTTTTGTATAGAAATATATTGTAAAAAAGCAACCAAATAAAAGATTTGAATTTAGAGTCTGCAGTGTTTCCTCCAGTTCAGGTAGTGAGAATAATATTGTAGTATTTCCTTTCTGATTTTTCTTACAATTTTGATTCAGTTCTGTGTGATTCACAAGCTTTAGGATGAGTCATTTCCTCCCAGGCATTAATGATATCCATCTCACCTTAGAATTCCATGAAATTCTCTTTGTATATTGCATTACTTATTGACCTAGCGAGCACCTACACCATGATCAAAATAGTTTGCTTCATTCAATTTGCTCTTAATACTGCACATAAGATCTCTGACAAACAACAAAAATAATGACCTACAGGTTTCCAGACATTCAGCAACCGTATAACAGAAAACATCTCAAAATTCACCTTGCTTTATTAACTATAAAACAACATAACAAAAGAAATAAGGCACTCTCAAATCACACATATACGTCAGGAGACAAAAAAAATTTGGAACAGATCATATATTTAAGTCTCTATGGTATTCTGATTTAATTAATATTGATAGTTATAGTTTTTACTTTTCATTAAATATAATGATCATGTTCAGGCATTACAGTTCACAAAACACTTGTGCAATCATGTATGCATGCTGTCTATAGTTTTTAAAAAACACTTCTTTCATAAGACATTCGAATATGTGTTAAGACATTTACAACAAACCAAACATTATAAGCATAATTCAAAATCAATAATCGATGTTAACAGTGTTCTTACTAATGTCACATCATACAGACATCAAAACATTGTTTTATCTTGATGACTGAAGAGTCCTCTGAAATTAAGATCACCAGACATGAGTTCCTCCTCAACGTTCTCCAGAGCCCATTTGTGCTCCACAATTTCCAGGGCTTCCCACTCACTCTGAAAAAAGAGTTTAAAGAACAATAAGTTACACATCTGGATAATAAAAAAGGAAAGAAATTCTGTGTTTTAAACCGTATTAAATTGCAAGATTGCAAGGTTTTAAAATGAAGGCTTTATTGTAGTCTAAAGAGTAAAATATTGTGGAGTGTAATGTAATTTATAATATGCTATGCAAATTTTAAAATGTACCACCCTTAAATGTTGCAAAATGATTTTTTTTGCATGTTTGCCATAAATGAATGATAGATACCCACTTAACATCACACAGCATGTGTAAGGCATTACTCACCTTAAATGCTTTATTAGGATCAGGGGGCATTGCCATCGCAGCCCCGGTCATCTGCTCCTGCATAATTCTTGACTGATCAGCAGCTAAAAATATTTAACATCCTTCAATGAACGTTTCAGTTGCAGACAAAGATCCGACACCAATAATATTTTATCAGTATTGAAAACAACTGCATGGAATACACGTATCAAGGTCTTCATTTTTTGGACAGAATCTACTAACCATTATCTTGTCCAAGTATAAGAGTGTACATGCTTCTGAGCCCAAAGACATTGAGAAAATACCAGGAAGCTGAACTCACCCTGTAAGATCGATAAACGTGTTTATTTACCAGCTTTCATACAACATCCAAGCAAACAAAAAGATACGAGGAGAAACGTATCAACAGCGTACCATGAGGCATCCAGCGTCAAAAGATCAATTCCTCGCTGTAACATCGGCTTAAATCTGAGCGTCAATGGAAATGGAACCTTTGCTGTGGCGGAAACACACGTGACAACATTTAAACAATATTTAGAAATATATATTGCAACTTTAAAAAGGGGGTTTGGAGGATGATAAATGATGGCAAAAGTATGCTCAATTCTTTATTGTCAAGTATGACCCTCTTACTTGTGACGAAACCAGAAAAAGCCCAGTTGATCCATCCTCCGATCACAATCATTGGCAGCATATTGGTAAGATTGCCTTTCATCATGTCTGTTAACATGCTGGGATCTGCGAGGGAATATTCATCATTGGCAGATATGATAAAAAACATTGAACATCCCAGGCATACCGACTGGTACCTGTCATGGGGTTCTTGGGAACCACCTTTCTTTTGACCTTCTTAAAGAATCCAGTCTCAGGGTTGTTGAAAAAGTGTTTTCTCATGGCAAATGACTACAAGAAAGCAAAATCATTGCCATTAAAAAATCCTCAAATTAATTAATATGAATAAATTAATCAAAAATTCAAACAATACCTGTTTGGGAAGATACTTTCCATTCTCTCTCAGTATGCGGCTGCGGAGTAACACCTGACTTTCAAAGAAAACCTTATATTGATTCCATCTACATTTATAGAAATTGGTTTATCATGTGCAACATTCCAGTATTGTAGAATATGAACCTGGGACATTGCACAGACCTTATTTATTCATCTGATGATTGCTTTACACTGTGGGTCATCTTACCTGTCAGACACTTGTTGCAGTTCCACTTTCTTCTCACTTTGAATGAGTTGAGTGACGTAATGACGCAAGACGCCGACGAAGAACGTGATGAAGACTATGGGCAAAACCACCCACACACGAATGCTCGAGTCTAACAGCAGTTCTGGACCTGACATGACTGCAAATACTAACGTTTAACTGTCTCAAGTCCACAACTCCTTCAAAGTTTTCCAACTGTGTTATCCAGAGCTCACACTTTAATGTCAACACTTTAAACGTCCCAGTGTGTTAAAAATAGTTCACTTCACACGACTGTAACAGCACATGGCTGCATGAACGTGCGCTGTCTGCTGCTGTTTGACCTTTGAACCCTTAAAAATAATATTGTAAAATACAATTTAATTTTATCACCATATGCGAAAAAAACGTATGTGCGCATATCCGTTTGTTTCTACATGATGAAGAAAATTAAGTTTAATTACATTAAGTGTATATATCGGTTGAGTGCTGTGACGTCTACTTCCGGTCTTGCGTTTCCGGTTGTCTTGTAAACAAGTGAAGTGGAGCCACGTGAGACACGCGCAGACATTTCGTTTTCAAACTGAAACTGTTTAATCTTTTGTATTATTTTATATAACTGACACGTTTTTATAGATAATTAAATGTTTAGTTCACCACAGAATTAGAGACGTTTAATAATATTAAGGGGAAATTAGGATTTTGAACTGCTGTTGTACCACATTATGACTTCTGGGAGTAACAATATCAGTGAAAAAGTCTTGCAGTATGAAACCTTTATTAATGAAGTATTAAAGAGAGATTTACAGTAAGTATAGATTCTTATTCTTGACCTGGCATGAAATATAACACATATCCATGCTTTGTAGGATTCAATCATTGTGTTTTGTCCAAACAGGGGTGTGTTAGATCAAAGAGATGGTGTGTATGAAAAAATAGCACAATACCTGCAGCTCAAGAACACAATTAAAAGCATTCAGGTAGAGGGATTGGCAGTATCTCTCTTCAAATACTCATTTGGCATGATGTCTATACACTTGAGATGCCATCTCTGATGTTGTTTTATACACTTTTAGGAAGCTGGCAGCAAAGAACTCAAAACAGACGTCGACCTTGGATGCAATTTCTATGTACAGGCTCATGTGTAAGTAATGCAAGCCTCAACATTTCTTCTATAGATTGATGAGAGAAGGAATTCATGAAGACCTTGTTGCTTTCAGACCCGATACATCCAAAATATATGTGGCAGTTGGATATGGATTCTTTGTTGAGTTCACACACGCCGAGGCTTTGACGTTTATAGAAAAGAAGACGGATCAGCTCACAGAGTAAGAGAGAATTTACTTTAAATGAAGTGTATGGTTTGCCTTGAGATGTTTATCGATTGTTGACTCTTTCAGGTACACTGAGGTTCTCACCAAAGATGCTGCAAAAATAAAGGCCAACATTCGCATGGTTCTGGAGGTGCAGATAATAATAGCACACTTACTTTTAACTGCTCATTTTAACAATTTGATCTGATGTATTTAAATCTGTTTCCAGGGACTAAGAGAGTTACAAGGCCTGAAGGATCTTCCAGAGACCAGTCGCAGAGAAGTGTTTTAGTTTATTATTAATAGCAGTACACTAGCTTCTTTTATGCACTTATCACTGCCATGTATGTTTAAAACTATGTAAACGAACTAGTTCAGAGGAACTTTGCTTTTTGACAGGTTATACTGTTGTTTTGAAAGATTCGCTGAATAAAATTGCCATATTTACAGACATGTTGTTGTGCAATTTTTTGATAACTTTTACTAAAACAAATATCAAATCAGACAGCGAAAGTGTTAAATAAATCTAAAGTGTTGTCTACAAAAAAAATGTTCTACTGGAGGTTGTTATGAGACTGGATTATTTACTAACTACACTTTTAAATATTAAATACACCATATTAGTCATGGGATATCTAGCTTTTAAGCATTAATAAGAGTTAATACAATCTAATAATAATCTAAGGACACACTAAACCATGTGAATGTGGAGTACCTAAACTTAATTTGTAGAAGGTACTTGTAAATAAAGCACAAATAAGTCTGAAATAAATACGTTTTTTATATTTCAATGCATTAATTCTGTGTAGAATAGCACAAGCTGTATGTGTGATAAGTCTGTAAAATGCTTTAGGACCTGTTTTAACATGGTGATGGGATATACAGCCAAGTATGGTGACCCATACTCAGTATTCGTGACCTGCATTTAACCAATCCAAAGGGAACACACACAGCAGTGAACGCACACCAACAGTGAACGCACACTAACAGTGAAGGCACACCAACAGTGAACACACACACCAACAGTGAACACACACATCAGCAGTGAACACACACATCAGCAGTGAACACACACACCAACTGTGAACACAAACACCAGCAGTGAATACACACCAACAGTGAACACACACACACAGCAGTGAACACACACCAACGGTGAACACACACACCAGCAGTGAACACACACCAGCAGTGAACACACACCAACAGTGAACACACACACACAGCAGTGAACACACACCAACAGTGAACACACACACCAGCAGTGAACACACACCAACAGTGAACACACACACACACACACCAGCAGTGAACGCACACCAGCAGTGAACACACACCAACAGTGAACACACACACACCAAGAGTGAACACACACACACACCAAGAGTGAACACACACACCAGCAGTGAACGCACACCAACAGTGAACACACACACCAACATTGAACACACACACCAGCAGTGAACGCACACCAGCGGTGAACGCACACCAACAGTGAACGCACACACACACACACACACACACACACACACACACACACACACACACACACACACACACACACACCAGCAGTGAGGGCACACCTTTAGTGGACGCACACCAACAGTGAACATACACGCACACCAACAGTGAACACACACACACCAACAGTGAACACACACACACCAACAGTGAACACACACACACCAACAGTGAACACACACACACCAACAGTGAACACACACCAACAGTGAACACACACCTGGAGTTGTGGGCAGATATTTATATTGCGGCGCCCGGGGATCAGTTGGGGGTTCGGTGCCTTACCCAAGTGCCCCTAAGTCATGATATTGCCAGCCCGAGACTTGAACCCACAACCATAGGAGTCTCACTCTCTAACTACTAGGCCGTGGTTTTCCCGAGCACTAAGTCACAGTGATTAACAGGACGATTATTAATTGCACGGCTATTTCAGATCTTCTAAATGAAGAGTGTAGTTCATTTTAAGTTTCTGCAGCATCCGTGTGACGGCTGCCCTGTCACACTAGTAACAGTTGCCATGGAAACTGGATGTTGAATTGTGGCAGCAATGTTAGACTTGCATCCTGAAATAGATTAAATTTCTTTGTACAAAGACTCACTGCCGCATTTGAGCACAATGACACACAATGCAATCAGAACATGATGTTGTCAGCATTGTGTGTCGGATGTTGTAAAGTAAAAAAATGATGCAGGGATTATTTAAAAAACACATTCTTGCACTGATCAGTTCAAGATTCAGTGGAATGCAATCACAACGTGTGCTTTATTATTATAATTATTAGTATTGATCTTATTTCCTTCAGAATAGAAAGCAGCATGTCTGCAGCAACCTGTGGATTACATAAAGATTTCTTTCATTTTGTGTAATTTTCTATGCGACCTTGATGAAGAAAAGCAAAACACAATAACACAAAAGTTTCTCCTCGATTCATTCATTTTGCTGTAAAGCAGAGTCGCGTCATGACTGCGCAGTGACGTCAGGGCCGCACGGGGACTCGCGGACCTGAGAGAGGTGGAAAAAAATAAAAAAAAGTCTAACAGAAGTAGTCGAGGCGCTTGAGAAAACAGGAAGCAAAGTGAGGGGAGGCAAACCGGGGGTAGTTTGTTATTAAAAAATAAAAAAGGGGCAACTCTGCGCCTTGAAACTGTCAGTGATTGCGGTCGGTTTCGGCAGCGCGAGGACTTTGTGTCCGTTGCCTGGACACCGCTGAAGGAGGGAAGCGCGCGCTGAAGTGGACGGAACAACGGCTGCCAGTTTAGGGGTCTTCTTGTTACCTCTCCCGTGGAAGAATGTACCCCACCTCGCCGTTTTTGTATCACTTTCACCCCAGGGCGTAACATTGTAGATTTTAAGCGCGGCCCTGCTCCATTTCACAGTTAAAGAAGTCCTCGCTCCTCTGACAGCAACGGTGGACGAGTGAATGCACTGAGCTAACGCGAGCTAGCGACTTAGCCGCTAATGTCAACTAACATGGAGGGAGAGGTGCATGTGTTACATAACAGGCAAATGCTATTAAATCGCCGACTTTTGACACCCCTCAAGTACAGTTATGGACGCGATTTAATGGCCAGGGAATAAAATAATCCGTAAGCACGCCGTTTGACGAGACATGGAGTCGAACTCGCTCATCAATGGTAAGTTTGTGTGTGTTTTTGAGCAGGTTGCTCGTGGAGGTGTAATTGCTTTAGGGATTGCAGAGTTTGTGCTGGGCACTCAATGTCAGTGTTGCTCTCTTCCAGTCTAGCAGAATGAAAGATGTGAACCTGGACATTTAAATCAGGATGAGTTCAAAGCAACTGCATTGAAATTGGTGCTATTCTTGGTGGGTGAACATGACCCCCCGCCTACCTGTTGGAAGCACCTGAATAGTGTGTTTGTGTAAGAGAGAGTGTCAGTGTTTTGCAAGCCAAATCTCTGGTTTGTCTTGTGGTTTTCAGATCCACAAGTAGACACAAATGTGAGATTGTTGCAGTTTTTTTCTTCTGGCAGTTTAATTTCAATAGAATTGCTTCAGTTCTATAGTGTACATGTAGAAATATGTCAAGCCTCTGTTGTACTTCTGACACATGTCATCAAAATAAAACTGAAGCATCTAGATACTTTTATTCATTATGTTTCCTGCTCTGTTTGCTAGATAACTCTGTTACTTGAATTTCTATTGTTTAAAGAAAGCCCCTCTTTTGCACTGTTGAAAGAAAGACCTGCGTGTAATTTCTACCCATGATCATCACTTCATCACAATGTGCAGCAACAAGATTGAAGAAATCTGCACACTGCGATCATCTGCAATGCCTATATGAGCTTGTCCTCCCTGTGTAAATGAAACCTGTGTCATCTTCTTTATTAACCAGCTTACAGCACCGCAGCCAACCCACAGACAACATGGACAGCTTGTCGAAAAACCTTCACACTGTTTGGGAAACTGTTTAAAGCTGTAGTTTGCATATCAGGCTTTGGGGTGAATGTTTTTATTAGGGATTTATTTGGTATTTCAGCACCGGATTAATTCTGCTCGCATCACACTTCTGTCTGGCCTTCTCTTATGGGAAGACAGTTCATTCATTCATCATAGGTTTGCAGCCTTAGAACCTGAGATAATTGACTGTTGAGCGCTGTGGTCCCCGAACAGTCCTACGGCAATAAGGTCTGACTGGGAGAAAACAGATCTGTCTCTGTTTGCCTTTTTCAGATATACGGGCTGGGATTTAGAAGGCATTATACCAAAGCAAGCTGTGCTGTGTTAGTCCCTTGATTAGTCATGCTATAGCTCTGGTGCTAGAACGTTGCACTGGAAGGCGAATTAGGGAATAAGTGTAAATTAGACAAATTTGAGTTGGATTCTTTGGTCCTGGCTGCACTATAATAGAGATTTTTGTGTCTGGTTGTCCTCTGGTGATTTTGCCCTTATATTCTTTAGCAAACAATTTAATGAAAGTGTAGAAGTGTGGCATTTGTGTAGTTGGATCTAAATGTAGTGCCTAATGGCTGCATGAATCTTAGCTATGCATTTGAGTTACGATTGCAGATTTATCTTGACAATTTTAGTTATGTGAATATATCATTTATTTATTATGCGAATATGTACAATAAAGAAACAGAAAATTATACAATCATACATTTCATTTTGTCCACCAACTATTATAAAAACAATATTAAATAGTAAAACAGTTGTGTTGCATGTAGTGTTGCATTTCTTTCATCATTTATGTATTTATTTGTAAATAATATTGACTTGGAAATTTTTTATTTATCAATTTACTATAGCTCCTGTAGCACTGTTGTTAGAGCATGGCACTAGCAACGCCATGGATTGTATGATTTGGAGGAAAACGGCTGAAAACTTCATTCTTGTACATTTTAGTTCATATATAATCCTGGTAAATAATTTTGATCTCAACATTAGACAAAGTAATCATAATTATATTTAATATCCTAATTGAGGAACCCTATTCTATCTGTCAAACACGTTTCCTTCATGAAAGTCACATGTATTTGTTTTTTGTGTATTTTGTAAATGATTGGCACTTATTTACTATAATGTTTATATATTTGTGTATTTATATGTTTATATATGTATATGTATATATGAAATGAATAAATATAATAAAGATTTAGATATTGGTTTAGATGCAAATGTTTATGAACGTTGCATCACTTCTTAATGTTTTTGAACATTATGTTAAATTATTATTTCATGATAATAAGGCAATGTTTACTTATTGATGAAACAAACACACAAAAATACAAAGAAAGAAGTGCCTAATGTATGTCTATATTCTAGAGTCTCTAGTTATAATGTATATAATGTGTAAGGGACATTTAAACTGTCATGAGGTATATAAAAACCTCAGCTGTTAGATGTTGACTGGATGAGTTATTGTTGATAATAATAAGCTAACAGGAAAATGACATTTCAAACCTGTTAAAACTACATCTTGATTACAAGGCCCTCTGTTTGTCAGATTTATTGTTAAGATGTAAACACTAGTTTAATTTTATTTTGGTCCCAGTAAAACCATCTATTGACGATAGTTTGCTGTTAATGAATGCAGGCACTTACTTTCAACTCATTAAACAGCGATATTAATTAATGAGATTTTATGCACTGATTAAAATGAAACCCTTCCCATCATTGTCATCAGCAATTCCTATGATTTATTTGCCTCAGTGTGCTAAAAGGGTGGGGGGGTGGTCTTTTCATTTCTTAGAAACTGTTGCTTAAACGCTTTTACCATGGTGATGGTTTCTAAGGTGTTGCTTATGAGTTACGTAAATGACGGGGGGAATGGTAATAAGGTTAATTTGCATTCTCAACATGTACTTCCTGAACTTGTGATACACGTCCTCTTCTCTGCTGACTGAAGGGCCATTAATTCCTTTCTGTTCTTTTCCTATTTCACTGAAGATGAAAGTCCAATGTGTAAAAAAATGTCTAAAGAGACAAATTTTAATATACAGTACTGCAGATGAGAAACACAGTTAGGTTTAAAACTAAATTCCTTTTACAAGCAAACCATCTTTTCAACTTTTAGTTTGAATGTATTGTTTTACAATAAATCTGTATATAATTTTATGAAGAACCACTATTTAGATGCAAAAATGTATATTTTCACCTTAACATCTGCCTGGACTGGATCCATTTTTTAGATATCTGTAGCACTTATTGATTTGGTTGCATAATATTTAGCAATTAGTCCTCATCATGATAAATTGCAACAAATACAGAAAAGTTTATTGACATTTAGCAGTATGCCCTTTAGCAGATTCTTTAAATTGCATTTCCTGTAACTTATAGTGAATTTTTGTGTCTTTAAAAAAAAACAAATAATAAGAAACTATATTGTTTATTGTTATATTATTATATATTTTTCCATTCCTCTTTACATTTAAGTAAACTTTTAGTCACTTGTCGGTTGACGTTGTCAGTTTTTGTCCCTGGTAGCAATGGATCCGTCCATTACATTGTGGCAGTTCCTGCTGCACCTGTTGGAGGACCAAAATCAGAAGCACTTGATCTCCTGGACATCTGGGGATGGAGAATTCAAACTTCTGGATGCTGAGGAGGTAGCCAGACTCTGGGGGCTCCGCAAGAACAAAACCAACATGAACTATGACAAGCTGAGCAGGGCGCTTCGATACTATTATGACAAGGTATTTACTGTGTTTATACTGGTATTAGTTTGAAATTTATTTAGAAGATCAAAGTATCTTACAGAATGGTTTTATGTAAGTTGCAAGATTTTCATGCAACTTTGTGCAAAAGCGTGAAATGATTGCACACTAATGTTTAAATTCTAATTTGATACACCCACAGAATATTATTAAGAAGGTTAGCGGCCAGAAGTTTGTCTACAAATTTGTCACTTTTCCTGACCCCAACTCTGCTGATGCACTCAGAGGGCCTGAGGATTCTCAACGGGCAACTTCAGGGGAAAAATTGGAGCTCTCCATCCAGGCCAAATCTGTAGGTGGTGCTAACACCACCAATACATGTCTCTCCAAGAGCCTGCAGGTCCAGCGCTCCTCCCCCAGCTCTGTTCAGCGGAGTTCACGAAATGACTACATGAAGTCGGGCCTATACTCCACGTTTACTATCCAGTCCCTGCAGACACCCTGTAAAACCTCACCCAGACCAATTAAAACAGAGCACATTCTAAGTGATGGCAGCCCCAAAGCTGGTTCATTGGACCGCACAGTGCAAGAGGTCAGCCTTCTTGTTTTTGGATTTCAATGCTGGATAAGACATTTTTATGTATTTAACCTCTTATTGTTATTAAGCTCTTAACCTGTTATTTTGTATGTGTGTGTTCATCAGGTTTGTGTGCTTCAGACAGAGGCACAACAGGGTGCTGTTCAGGCCCAGTCGACTGTAGAGAGCAGTAGTCTACAGGTGATAGTGACCCACCCATCTCCATGTGCAACACCCGCCCTAAGTCCCCAGACACCCGCTGGTTCTGCCACAGTAGCCACGGTAAGAAATTTCTTGTTAATGCTCATCACATAGTGATAATTAAAAGAGAAGAAAGCTGTTTTTTTATGTTTCTTTCCTGCTGCGTATGGTCTCACAAAGCTAGCAGCATATAGCGACCACAATTATGAGCTATTTCTTGATGTTTACGTCCGTGTAAATGCTGTAAATCGATACAACGAAAATAGTAATTACATATTGTAGGAGCTTGTTTATATAAGGATCCTGGTGCTTCAAATATTAGGCCCATAATATTAATGGGTAATGTGTATAGTTAGTTCAGAAAATTGTGTGTAGGAAATGAATGACAATTGATTTATTTTATTGATAATACTCAGAAGAAGGAGTGAAATATGCAGCTGTATTTTACTACCTCAAACTAAACTATGAAATTGACTGTTAAAACACGTTTCTAGTCTTACTTTGCATGATCAGAAAGTCCACTTAGAGAAAAAATGTTCTTAGTAATTTTTCATCAAAACTACAACTTTGCCTAGAATGACAATTCCTTCTCATCTGATGTAATGAATTCCTTTTCTTCTCCAATGACCTGTCATATAGAGATTATTTCTCACTATCAAATCAATTCCCAATGGATAGAATCAGGTCCTGTATTACATTTTTCCTTGTTACATAGTTGCTAATACTGTTTTATGTTGACTGTAATTATCTGTTTTGGATTCAAAAATATGAAATATGAAATTGCTCAATGTTGCTGGCCTGTACCTTGTAAACATGATGATGTTTCCTGGTGGAAAATTATGTCAAGTCAACGTATCCTCTTGTGTTCTAACGCCCATGTCTAAGTTCAAAAAATTTCTTATAGTGATTTGGATTTATCTATTTATCCCACAGAACGCTCCAGCACAGAAGAGCCAGAATTTGGGTGACCCGCCACAGATTTATCTGTCTGATCCTACTTCTCTGACCTCCCTCATTCCTCTGGCTCATGGAGAGTGTATGGTCAACTCCTCTCAGCCGGTATTTGTGGTCATCAAACCTTCACCTGTAGGGATGACCAAGGAGACATCTGAGGACGATCTGCTTGAGATTGTTAATCTGGATGTAAAGTCAGAGGTCGAGGTAAACACTTGGGATAGTCGCTAGACAATATAAGAAATATGGAATGAGTTATTGATAATTATTGCTGTTTATATTTTAAATCAGACATCTACCCATCAAGCTCAATCGGCATCCACAGTCCCTGTCCCAGAAGCCCCGACCCCTGTAGACGCCCCATCACTTTGTGTAGAGCCTGTGGTCCAGCCCACTGGGGAAGAAGAGGATATGGAAAAGCCAGAGCTGCCTGGTTAGTAAAATGTGTTATGAGTATCTGCAATAAAACGATTCTTGGCGCAGAATTCTCTGTATTTAAAGATATCAATGTGATTTCTACATATGGTACATATATGGTATAATCTTGGGAAAACCTTACTGTTGTTTAAATTTCCGTTTTTAGAGGATTCCAGTACTGCATCAGACTCTTCCCCAGTAAGCACACAGGAAGTTCAGCCTCCTAAATCAAAGAAACCTCGTGTGCTTGAGCTGCCTTCCTCGACCACCCTGTTGCCCCCTGGACTCTCACTGGATAAAGTTAATGCAGCGGTGAACAGTCTCCTGGCACCAGGCAGTGCTGCTAACACCCTGACACCTACAGTTATCACTTCACATGCCCTGGTGAGCCAATACTGCATTACCAAATCATGAGACATTTAAAGTCATTAGAATGCCTTGTGATTCGGTCAATCTGCAGTTCATTGTTCTTTTATTTAACGGATTGTAATTTTTTAATAGAACCCTGTGGTTTAATTTCATGATCAAGTTCTTAAATCAATCAGATCTTCTAAATGGCTAAATTAAATGCAGAATGAAGGAACTAAAGTACAGTCATTTGTGGACTTTTTTTAGCAAATGTACAAGTCTTTAGTTTTGTAATTATTTAAACTTGAATTAAGGATGATTTAATATAATACAGAAATATATTTCCATTTATCCATACATGGTGCTCTAGTGTTAAAAGATGTTTGAATGATAAAGATTAACATAGGCTTCAAGTGTTGCTTAACTGTGATACAGTTTAGACAGTATTAAGGGATTGTTACACCAGCAAGTTACACCATATTGTAATTATTATAAATACCTTGATCTTATTTGTTGTGGCAGAAGTGTGTTTTGCAGTATGAATGGATGCTTCATTTCTATCAAACCCTTGTTCTCAGGGTCAATGTGTTTTTTTACAAAGGCCACCGTTTCTACAGCAGAGAGATTAAATAGCTTGTGTTACTAGATAATCAGGAACAAAGAGATACAGCACAATGACCTTGTAAAGCAGCTAACATACACACACATAACCTCCCTCCCTCTCTCTCTCATAGACTCCAGTGCTGTTGACTCCGAGTCCGCTGCCATCAACCATTCACTTCTGGAGCACGCTCAGTCCTATAGCTCCACGCAGCCCTGCCAAGCTCTCCTTTCAGGTGACACTTCCTGTCCACACAGTTTCTGTCCACAGCATGGCAGCAGCGCACCATCTGTCTCCACAAACACACTCTGCTCAGAATTGCATCAATTCATACCCTTGAAGTGCATCTTTAAATTTACTCATAACAACATTTATATTCATAATTTTTACTCTTAGCCAGCTACAAAATATAATGTAATTTTATTTTAAATCTGCAGTTTTGAAACACAAACCATCTAATCTGTTACATATATAAATGTGTGACAAACATTTCTATAGTTTTTTCAAGCCATTGCAATGTTTTTAAATCTATAATGAATAGTTAGAATTCTATTTATCTGACATTAACTGTATATGTAATATTCAGGGAAATTTTATTGGATCTGTTCATGTGACTTTTTGTCAATCATTAGTTTTTTTTGTCCCTGAAATGTTTTTTTTTTTAACATTGGTGTCTTATCATTTTGTCATCTATACCTTATAAAAATTAAATGTGCTAATAATTTAGCGATTTGATTAGCTTCCTTTTAGACTTAAAAAAAGCATGTGAGCGTCCTCTGCTGGACACACACAGAATTGCATATCGTTTAGCACATACCCTGGGAGTTATTAGGTTTATGCTCTGCTTTTAAAGTAAATTAATATTTCAGATGCGCTCTTAATTTTTTTATTTTTCGCCTTCTGTTATTTTACAGTTCCCTACAAACGGAAGCAATCAGATCCAGATCCCAGCACTAAGCGTAGATGGCTTATCAACGCCTGTTGTTCTCTCCCCTGGACCACAGAAACCATAACCTGATATTGATTCCCTTGCTATGTGGTGATTGGCTTCCTCCCAGCCAATGAGATACTGAGGGACAGAACATGGAATACACAGCTAGTTTGTTTCTCCTTGATGTTTACTGGGGCATCTGCTTCATTGGTGACAAAACACAAGGATTGTGATGACCTTTATGATTGGCTGACAGAGCAGCCCAGCTCTAGCTCTTGATTGTGGCATTTTAAAGACTATTTACAATTTGTTTTTCCTGTTTACTTTTTTATATGGTTTATTTATTTATTTGGTCTAAAAAGATTCTTATTTTAGATGCACTTATCAAAATCACAGTAACGTTTTAATTTGGAACTTACTAATTTGGATATCTCACTTTTTTATTTGTATTGCAACAACAAGTCATAGATAAGGTAACCTTTGATTAAAAGGTGGCATGCAATGCCTTTACTTACAGACAGAGTATTTCTTTACCTAGATATACATTTCCTCATTTACAGTCTGAGAGAAGACGTTCAGACATAAGTGCAAGTTTAGTTCTTGTCTTTGGCATCGCAATTTGTACACAAATGGATTCGTCGGTTTTTAAAAGACATGATACACTGTTGTTTTTAGAGCATTCTGCTTTTTTCTATTGACAAACAATTCAGTTTTGCTAAGGAGGCATTGAAAATGCCAGAGGAATGTCATGATCATTCCCAGGACCGAAGAGACGGAAACAGACTGGAAAAATTACAAATTAATGCCAAGATTTCAAGATATGGAATGTATCTTTTTTTACCAGTGACATTATTTTCTTTCAAAACTTTCTTCTTGTAAATATATTTTCCACCCATTCCAGTTTGGACTGATTTAGTTTCTTCTTTTTCGTATTGATTACCAAGGACCCCTTTTCTCTAGCAGCATCTTAAAGATGATGTGTAAAGCATCAAACATTTTTCAGTTTCACTTTTAAAAAACAAAAAAAATGCCAGAAGAGACCAAAGACCAGCTGTCTTCATACGATCCATCGCTAAGCATCTATGTTTTCTTTTGGTTCTCTCCATCTCTTAAATCCTATTTTTAATCTGCCAACTAAAGGGCTACAAGAACCTTAACTCTACTAAAATCCTCATTTTATCCTTGTATATAACCGATACACCTGCCAGCTATAAGTGTAAAATTCAATAATCTTGTATATAGTTGAAGTTATTTATGGAGGAACAGGAAGTATGTAGCTTCAGCTGCTTTTGATATTGTCGGTCGTTTTGTGTAAACCATGGCACGCCTATGATGCTATGTTCGTCTGATGTGTTAAAATCACACATACGGTTGTTACCTCAAAGCTGTCGACAGCTCGATGTGTCAAAGAGAAAGTCAAGGCAGGCACTCAAATATATTGTGACTCTTTCCTACTGACAAACAAAGCCAACGATTATTTGCATATTTTCTCTCGCATACCGTTTTTTAAGTGTGTGAAACTCAAGTTTGGTGTTTGGGTGGCATACTGTATGGTGCTTTGTCAACTATTCCAAACACAGAGCGTTTGCGTCCTATATATTGAACCTTATTTTACATTTAAGGGTCAGTGACTTTGACAGCTTGGTTTTAGATGTTTAAGTTGGTGCTTGTGTTGTTTTAAATAGACTTGCGCAATTGTAACAAACTGGAGGTTTTTGCTTAAAGCATGACGCTGTTGTTTTTGTATGCCACCTTTACATCTTCAGATCTTGTTTGGGCTGAAGTTTATAATACATGGTTTAGCCAATGCAATCTGTATTAATCTCAGTGAACGACTGTTTGAGGATGAGCTGGATTCATCACAGCTCCTAGAAGCTTCTGTTGTTTTCAGATGATGTCACAGAAGCCCACGACACATTGAATGTTCTGTCTATGGGGAATTTTGGGAGTTCAGCCCCAATGTTACCACATGCTGAGCTAATACGTTTCACTTGGTAGTTGGTCAGTTGAGAGTGATTTACACAAAACAAATGTCTTCAGTGAGTTACTTGTGGTTCCTTAAAAACAAACCGGCAATATGAGATAACTCACTGTGATGGTAAATTTAGTGATTCACGAGTAATACTTTCCCCATGCTAAATCTTTAATGCACTGCAGTGCGACGTTGTTTTCAGTCCGTGGCTTCCCCTTGGGCCTGTCTGGATTTCAGGGGAAAGTGGATTGGTCTGTTTGTGCCCCAGAATGTCCGCTTCACTTCAGCTCTGTCATATACTGCGATTTGTTTTAACCGCTTATGTCTTTGAGCTTCTTTACCCCACTGTGCTTCGATGCTGCTGTTTACTGTACATCAGCACAAATCAATACGGTGACGGCATACTGTGCACGATTCCCCGAATTAAACTATTAGATAGTGATGACTTCATGTATCCCCTAACAGGGGATGTTTACAAATTACCAAGCAAGCTTAAAAAATGCTTACAAAAGAGAAATGTGAGCCATATTTATTTAAATTCTTAAAAAAACAAACATTTATATATGTGTGATCTAAAAAATGAATTATACAACAGAGGTATATTTTGGAAGATTTTAGGATAGTGTTATGGGTGGGTTTGTTCTAAACTGCCTCAGACAGTTGTCTGAAATGAAAACGGTTGAATATTGTAACTTGAATGAGCTGCGGCCGTGTTGATAAAAACGGCCCACTTTCAGATAATGAAACTAATGCTGCATGTATCTGGACCTACAAAGACTGTTTGGGTACCTTAATACCACATTTAAATAGGCCTTAAAGTTGGATTTCTGGTTATGTGCTCATTCAGTGACAAACCCTTAGGTATTAATAGTGCTTAAACTAGGTTGTTTTTTATCTGAAGTCATCCCTAAATGACATCTTGATTTTGAAATCAGTCGTATTTTGTTAGGATTAGAACGAGACAAAATATTAATTTTAAGAAATTTAAATTTTCTTTTTGTGCACCCTGTTCCCTTATGAGAACCAAAAATGGTGTTTGTTTTAATTGTACAAAAGTTTTGTAATTGTTGGTAACCAGCATGTGGTAAATATTCCTTTATGCAAATAAAAACATATTAAATAAAAAGCCATTTATTAAATAGTCGATCGGGCCATAGAGATATAGTCTGAGATGAGATGTGTCTGTAAACTATTTCCAAATACCAGCAATGGTTTTGTACCATTACATTGAAAGTTTCCGTTTCTCTTATTGAAATGTCTCATTGAGAAAAACCTGTTTAATGCTTGTTTAATGCTGATGGAAGTCCATGTACCAAACCCATCGCAGATGAAAAAGTTGAATTATTGTGGCTACAAACTGTTAGGACATATTTGCCTCGTTTTGCTTTTCAAGTTAATGAATCTGAACATCTGCTGCCTCAGATGCTGTAATGAGTCTTTTAACTTGTTTTTCTCTTTGAAATTTTATGTGGGAACTGTTATGTATTGTATGACTATATTCAATAATGTGTTGGGAAATCTTGCGCTATGCGTATTTTTGTGTACAAAATGTCTGCTATTTGTGTAAAGAAAGAACATTTGGCCCTGTTCAGTTTATGGACTGTTGAGAAGCAGGCCTTTGTGGCCTGAGGTCCCTTTCCCAGATGAGAGTCTCTCTCCCTTTCTCTCTCTCTGGGAGTTTATTTCATTAAGGGACAGAGAGGCCTTTATTTTTCTGACTGTCTAAATATTGTATGTACTGGAAGAGAGACAAAACTATTTTTCATCTGCACATTCGACTTTGTTTGTGTATGTGATGGATATTAATCTTGTTTTCTAAAGAAAAAGAGACTTGTAACTAATATGGAAAGTGAATAAAATGCTATTTTACATCATTTTATGTATTTATTGATATTATTTGCTGCTGATTTGCTTCTGTATACAGCATATATTTATAAGACTTTCCTTGTGTTCTGTAATCTATTTAACATTATATGTTTTTTCTGGTGGAAAAACCTAAAAACATATTCCAAAACCAGTTCCCAGTGGGACTCCGTCTCACATGTCACTCCTCCTGGCGGTTAGACAGCCCCGAAGGATGAGAGAGAGAACAGAGATTAATTAAAGACAGAATAAGATTTCGACGCAGCAGGACTGACACACAACGCACTGATTAACCCAAATCCACAACTAGCTTTCATTTCTCATGACTGTGCGCTGAAATGAAAACACTGAGAATGATGAAAGCACCAAACATCCTTTTACGGGTTGCTGAGGATGTTGCCGCCGTGAGCGACAGACAGACAGAATAGAAAGAGATATTGAGAAGAATGCAGACAAGGGTACCTGAGTCAATCCTGAAAACTTTCTGTAGATAAATTAGCACATTATTTAAAAGTTTACGAGAACTTTTGGTTTGTGAACTGTGACTGGACATCTTCAAAACAACAACATACTTCTAGCATACTAATCTTTATTTATAGAAGTATAAAATTAAGTTTTAAATAAATGTACTTTTAAAAGTATTGATACAATACAAATCAATAGAATTCAACTTGTTTCATTTAATGGAAATGGTGTTGCATTACTTTTAGTTAGTTCTTTATTGACAAAAGGCCTTTTTCACTGTATTCAGTCCTTATTGCATTTATATCCTATTCATTTATAGATTTTTCTCATCACTCCAGAACATTTACAAATAGAAAGATTTTCATTTTTTGGTGACTTTTTGATTTTATCTTGATTTAACTAAACTATATTTTTAAAGAAGTTATTTAAAAAAGCAAATATAATTTAACAAGAAAATTTGAACATTTGAAAGTGTTTATATCCAAGTTCATAACGTATACAGTTGAATTGAAAATTCAATGCATATTACTTATAATAGGTTGGAACACATCATGTTCTACTGAACATGTGAACACTTTAATATGTATGAAATACTTCATTTGACAAAGTGTTAATAAACAGAGTGAAATACAATGCAAAAAAGAAAACATCACTACATTTCTACCCAATGTTGGTTGAAAATGCTCAAACACAACCCTTAGGTTATAAATGAACGGGTTGTTTTAAACAACTAAGTGGGTTGTTTTAAGCCAAAATGCTGGGTTACACGGATCAATTATAAATGTTTTGTGGGTTGGGTTTGTCCATTTTCGACTCAATATTGGGTTGACATAACCCAACACTATTTTAGAGTGCTGTATCCCATAATAATATTGAACTGGTTTATCCAGCTTTAACCTTGAAATAACCCTGCATTAAAAGCAATCTTTCCAATACTTATCTCTGCAGATTGTTCTCTTCACAATTTTAAAACAATAGTAGGCTGCATAAAGCGCATAATTCACATTATTCTGTGACCAGTACTTATTACAATGCAAACACAACCAATGTCTCCACAAGAAATCAAACAACAGGACAGGGTCAAAATATGACTCTTCCCAATTCAAAATAATATCACCAACGTCTTGTTTTAGTTGAATATTTTCCAGCATAAGGCTCTGTTTTATTGTTTTGGTGCCTTGGGCCGGTGCAGATGGCACATATGAGACCTGTGATGTGGGTCAGTGATTTTTATTGCTCTGAATGGACGTCAGTAGCTGTATTCTGCAGTTTTGCTTTAATTGCAGCTCACTGAAGGTTTCACTGATGAAGACCTTCAGTTAGGCTCATTAACTCTCAATTAACAGCCTGTTTACAGCACCACCTGTAAACACTCGCTGTACCACTGCCCGGGTCGGTTCGGCACATAGAACTACAGCCATAATATTCTACATTAGTCTTTTTGTTCGGAATGCACTCTAAGTGTGTGTGTGTGTGTGTGTGTGTGTGTTTGCATCTCAACACAAGGAAATTGAATTTGTCATAGTTTTTACTATTTTTACTATTTTCTACTGATTTTCACAAAATCCTCTGCTGTGCCATTTATACAATGACCTTTCCTTATCTAACAACTGCATGAGAGCAAAAAGAGAAGTGGAGGAAAAGCAAAATTAGACTGCTTCATAAAAAAGCAAGACGTTTTTTGTAAAAAAAATCATAACAACTGAATAGAAGCTTGCATGCATGCCAGGCTTCTAATGCATTTAAAACTCAACGTGAATGGCGTCCTGCAGCGATCTTTGTTTCCTGTTTCCTCTCGTGGGTTCCTGCTGCCTCGCTCCAGTGATCCCGTGTCCTTTAGCTTATACTGAATTACAATGACCCATTTTGTCAATGTCTGATGTAAAGAGCCAGAGAGAACAGGCCGTATGTGGAAATGACAGTCATTAGAAAATATGACTGCAACAGGGTCTCATCAACAGAACATCTTCTTCTAACTGAACTCAATCTAACAGCAGAATGAGATGTGATGAGATGAATGAAATATCCATATTCATAAATGTTTTTGTTTACTTTGAGTGCTCAACGATTATAGGGTTATTAACTAGGTTCATTTTGTGGTGATGTTTTCATGTTGATTGGGATTTAAAGTCACCTGAATGTGAAAATTGTGTTGTCATTTATTTACTTTCATGCAAAAAAAACAAATTACAGTGAATTTTTGAATGAATGAAATTAACTACTTTTGCAGCTTAAATTTTTATTAAAAAAATTGTAAATCTGATAATAAGAGAAGTCTTAACATTAGGATTAGTTCTATCATGATAAAACAGACACTATGTGTCTCTTCTCGAGTTCACGCCGCTCCCCATCGACTTCACTATGAGTAAGACGCGTGATGATACTGTGTAGGACTGACTCGTGATAATGCTGAGAGAAAACTCATCCGCTTACATTCTGCCCTGATGATTCAGAACTGCATCCCTGCATCTGCTCCAACTACATCACCTACATAACACCAGACCCACGTTCACACAGTGATGAACACTTGCACAAGGGTTACTGGGTCAAAAAGCAGCACAACACATTTGTCATTTTAACTTTGTTTTCAGATTTTATGTGTGTATTCGTCTGCTTCAGAAGTCTCAGCCTTGTCACACGGCCCACTGGGAATTAATATTTGCTCGTTTAATCCCACTTGATCCCAAAGGGATATGATTGTTTTTCATTAAGTGAGCTGAGCTGTAAAAATAGCCACGGGTTTCGCTTTACTGTGAATTTCACTATCAGTATCCCACTTTAAGCGGGCATGAAAGTTACAATGAAAGTTACTATAAAATGATGTTTGCAGCTAAATTGTAATGACCAAAAACTTTTTATTAAATGTTTTAAAAAATTTATTTGTATTAATCTCAGAAGCTCTAACATTTTTGAAAGGAGTTTGATTCACATTCAATAAAAAGATCATCAGATCATCACATTCCTTACAAATAAAGTACACATCAAGTCAATATTTCAAACCTAAGTTACGTTCAAGTATGGTATTGAAAACACTTTGTTATTTGTAGGTGTACCATTCAATTTTACTTTAGGAATGAATCTGCCCACTTTCAAGTGTAAGCCTAACGCAATAGTAAGCACATAAATACAATTAATACAAAATACAAAACGTATGTGGATTGTAAGTGTATTTGCGCCAATATCACACTTCTTTTTCTAAGGCAAATGCTGTAGATGAATTTGCAACATTCCTTTAATGTCTCTTGAATGATGAAGAATGTGATGTCGAAATACTGCAAAATAATTGAACAATCCAAACAAGGCCAGGGTCTGTGGCCAAGCACTTTGAGATTTTGCCTGCTTTTAAAGTGTGTCCTTAGCTATGTGTGTTCTAGACAGCCAGTACAATACATGAAAACTGCTTCAACATATTTTATTCTTGTTAAGAAGTCATCTGTCGAATATCATTAAAATCACTCTTAAGCAGTGGACTGTGTATTTGTATCACATTGGAGTGGAAGTCTGTATTAGTCTGCAGTGCAAATAGATTCTGATCAAACACAGAAAGAAAATCAATATCTTCATGATCAGGAGAAGGTCACAGGATTTCTGTCTATATTAATGGATGGGAAAGATATAAAAACTGAGCACAGCTCAGCAAGATAACAAGTCTAAAAATCAAAGGCCCAATTAATCATAATCTTTTCAATCTCTTTTCAACTCATTCTCATGTATTGGATTTAGACTCTCCAATCCATTTGCACCTGTGGGAAGATGAGAATAAAGAATAAAATCACAAAATCAGCAAACGCAAGTATAGCAATATGAATATGATACAGTATGACATCACATGTTTTTACTGTATGTGCTTTCTAAGCAATCTATGATTTGTCAGAGATGACTTCAGAAAGATGACTTGTTATAGTTATGTAATGAGGCTGTAAACATTATCTTCCTATGGTAAAGCCCCATGGGTGAAGCTATTAGTCACCCTCGATTCTGTTGCTCGTTTCAAGCTGTTTTCATGGCCTCCATCCCCAGAAACATCCGGCATCACACAAAACACACCCACATAAAGGAGATCTCCTGCAAAATGTTTATTAGAACAAAATTTGAAGCTTGCAATCTTTTATTTTGTAATGTCATTGACAAAGAGAAAGCATGTGTGATCAGTCTGTTATCTAAGATAGAAAGCTGTAGAGATGAGCCTATGATGTGTTTCCTCCTCTGCACATTGAGACAAAATCAAACAAGCAACTTAAGGCTGTCAGAGACAAAACACACAGAATATACAATGTTAAAACTGACACTTATAATGATTGGACCGTATAAGGTTGAGAATTGAGAATGCACTCTTCACTGCAATGCTAAATGAATAAATGGATCTTTAAAAATACAAAATACAATGTGTGTGTGTGTGTGTGTGTGTGTGTGTGTGTGTGTGTGTGTGTGTGTGTGTGTGTGTGTGTGTGTGTGTGTGTGTGTGTCAAATTTAGCTTGCAATTAACTGCATTATGGATTCTACAACGAAATAATTTTTGGGTTGTTTAGAATTTCTGATACCAGAAGCATCAATTGGTCAAGCTCTTTATACAACATAAATAGTTACTATACTATCATCATTTTATGTGTCTATAGATGAAGAACATGTATTATATAGATGTGACATCCCTTAGTGGATCAGAAAAATCATGCATTAAACATCAAACAAATGACACATTTAAAGACAGACATCACTTGGGCATCTGAAACCCAATGTTGATCTTTGTGCTATAAGTGTTGTCAAAACTCTAAAGAAAGACCCGAATATGTGCATCTGTCTGTGTTAAATACAAACTTTAGTAACACAATAAAACACAACATAATGTTTTTTATATCAGGTGATCGCAGTAATAACAGACTGAATGACCTAAGCGATGATTTCAGGGGTTATTCTCTAAACCTGACGCTGCCGCAGGAGCTCCAACCTGGACCATTACATCATCCCTATGAGAGGGCACGATGCCCCGCCCACCGCGTTTTACTGGAGGACTGACCTGCTCTGACATTTCTATTGGTTATTGACGGCGTTACGGGAGCCGCGAGGGGGCGTGGTCTGCTGCTGTAAGGGCGCTTCAAAAGCCTGGAAGAGATGCACAATGAGAGGATGCTGATGCTGATGCTGGTGCTGGTGCTGATGCTGGGGATGCCCGAATAATTTCACACCGGAGGAAAAGCTTTGAAACGGCTATGATGGACTTTATAATCAGCTTAAAATAAACAAACGTGAAATTTAGTCCACTGCATAGAGATCATTTTCTAAAAGAATCACAGACAACGGTGAGAGAGAGAGAGAGAGAGAGAGAGAGAGAGAGAGAGAGAGAGAGAGAGACTCTGGTTCACATCCATCCCATAATCGCTGGAGGTAAGGGCGTTTCTGAACGCATTTTCTCTAGTGATGTTTAGTTTCAAAGTTGTAAAGTGACACAATGATGCGAACAATTACAGGTAATGTGCAGGTAATATATAGAGTTTGTGTTTTTATATATTTAAGGGTTTGCTCTGAAGTTTGTAAGCTTATCTGTTTAAATGGAGGTTATCTAACTGTTGTTTAAACATTTTATTTTGTTTTATTTGTAAAAATGACAACCACACATGTGTTTTTTCACACCATAATAACCATAGTTTAAAAATGGTATATATATATATATATATATATATATATATATATATATATATATATATATATATATATATATATGTGTGTGTGTGTGTAAAATATGGTCCATCTATCAAAAACATGGTTACTATATTTGTTTCATTATAAAACCATAGTCCATTTGTCCAAGGGTGGTCATTAAATCCTCATTAAGCTCATAGACATCATAACTCTTGTGTAGGGATCAAAGCACCTGAAATATCATAAAACACATTTTGTGTTTTATAAACCGCAAAACATTCTGGTTTTCATAATCCTGTTTGCTGTTTATTGGTTTCTCTGTGTTTTGTTTGGAACTTTACCTTTTGATAATTGATAGGCACTCACAATATCAGGGCTGCACGTTATTATTATTTTTGTGGTCTTGCATGTATTTATTTTAGTGAAACATATAGCTTGCCTGTATTGGTTTGTTTGAAGGTCAAGCTGGTGTGTCATGTCACAACCTGAGTGACCTATAGGCTTATAAATAAACAAAGCCAGGCACAGTAAAAAAAAAAGTTGTTTAAAGTTATAAATCCTTTTGATTTGTTCCAAAGTACAAATGACTTTCTTTCAGCTGTAGAACACAAAAGAAGACATTTTTGAAGAATGTTGGGAACTTGCATGAACTCTTCGTTTATCGTAATTTTTATGATTTCTTCTTTTGTGTTTTGCAGAAGATCCAAAGTTATTAATAAACAAGAAGGTGAGTAAATGGTGAAAAAAATGTGGGGGTAAACTATTATTAAATAATATTGGTATTGTTCGTAAAAAGTTTGATCAAACATTTTTATGCAAAAGTGCATTCACAATTGTGGCGTAAATTCTTGGATCATACTGAGCAAACGTAATACATTTTTCACACATTTTTTAACTCTAACAGCCCTCTTTTGGCATTGTAGTCTCAATGATGTTATCCTGTTTGAGTGTATGATATTTCCAGTTATATGCATCAAACAAGATGTGCTGTTTAATTATAGCTGCTCTAAATAAAACTGTGCGGAAGACCTAGGAAGCAGCAAACCAGGAGAAAATGGCCCGTGGGAATATGAGTGAACGCTGCAGAGACAGCACAGCAACCCTCAGCAGTCATAATGGATGCTTACATACTCAGGTCATGTGACCTCACACTCCATTTGATTACTGAGCCAAGATTTATATCTTTGGGCACGTTTTTCAGTTTTTTATTATTTTATGACAAAAAACTGTGAGATTTTCGTTATGAGTCTATAACTCATTCAGTGTGCAATTGTAAAGAAATGATACAAATCATGTCTTAAATGCACCAACCTGGCAAAGGGTAGCTTTGGTTACTCTTTTTTTTATCCTACACAAGGACTATTTAGATCAGATACATTTATTCTTTATGTTTACATACATTTATTTATTACCATGATGCACAGTTATTACACTCATCAATGGTTGCTTTCAGTAACCAAATATCGAAGGTGTGGATTATGGTATATATACATTGCTTTTGATCTAGTGGTAGAAGTTTGAAGCAGACTCAAAACCAAAAAACAAGGTTCTTCCATGACATCCTTTCTTCCAGGCGGTTGAAGGTTCGGGTCTAAATTTTGAAGTGTCTTGCTTCCTGACCATGCCTCATGCAGAATGAGTCTCTCCAACATGAGTGGAGAAATGGTTGCTGTGGGCGCTTTGCATTATCCTACTAAGAGGTGTGTTTGTAGAGCATCAAGGCTGCATTGGTTTGAAGAGGTAAAGTAAATGGGATGTGCAGTGGGTGGACAAATGCATCAGGTCTTTTGTGGACCAGAACAAACGATCATGAAAGATCTCCTGGACTTGTCCTTGAGCAAGTCCATATCTCCAGAGAGATGCTTTCAGCTCCATCTCTCTCTCTCGCTCTGCTTCGGCTCATGTCACTCGCACACTGTCTCTCCGTCTCTCTTGTCCGATTCACTTCCAGTCCTTATCTTTCTAATCAAAAAGGATTTCTACTTTCAAAGGGCAGAAACAGGGCAAAGGAAGGGAATAGAGTTCAGGCAGAGAGTGACAGAGGCTGATAAGAGCTTTAGGATGTTGAAGTAGAGTTTAAGTTGTATTGAGTACTTTTAATTTTTTTCAGTTCTGCATTGTATTGGGAACCAAATAAGATTGTTAAATTAAATTCTGTAGACTGATCAAATCTGTTAAGTACTTATTTGCTTCTGCCAAAGTCAGTTTTACAGTCTCAAATATTTCCAAAATGTTGAAGTGTTATGTTTTATTAGAGGCACTTAAATAATGACTCATGGATCTATTTTTTAATTCAGCCCACACACTCAGCGACAGTTCACTTCTCTTTATATGAGTATATACTCGTGTGTGTATGGACACTTGTCAAGTGGGTGTAAAGTATACTGATGATGTTCTGGGTCCTTACATTTATACTGATTATTTTTACTCCATCAGCTCAATAATAGTGTAAATAACTAAGCTAAATGGCATCAAAAAGAAATAGCTTTGAATTTTAAGTACCTTTTTTCTTGCAGAAATAGCTTACGCTGGTTCTTTGATTCGCTGCTTCTTTGATTCAGTATTCATGCTATTTATTGTAAGTGGTGCACCAGATCTGGTTCACAGGAGAACTTTTTATTCCATTCTGCACGATATGATTTTAGCAGCACTGGCTCATCTTACCCTTAACATTACTTCGAAAAATTTATTATTCTCCAACAAATGGAATACCAGACTGGTATTTCAGAATGCTAAAAAATAATGCTTGTTTTGAAGAGATTTCTGTCGCATCCTTCAATATTGAACAAAAAACAAATAAAACAAAACAAAACAAAGCAAAGCAAATCAAACCAAGCCATTCCAAACCAAGCAAAAAGCAAAATGTATTTTTTTTTAGGAAATGTTTTGGCGCTGCAACCCTATTGTAAAGGCCTTTTAAAATGACTGTAAAATTACGTTACAAACATTACTTATTTACTGTCAAAAATGTATCAAAAATATAAAAATATAAGAAAGGCAACATCTGTACTATTACTTTATCTGAAAAAGGTCAAAGGTGATCAGAGAGCTTATCAGTTATATATGCTTGAAGCATCAGAATCGTTATTGGTATTGGTAGATCACCATTAGAAAGAAATTGGTACTTGATAACGGTGGCAAAAATCTTGATCTGAGAATCCCTAGTTTCTACATGTTATACTGCATTTGCCTGTATTTAGAACTCCAAAATATACACATTAAATGTAATCGCAGCCATCTTGACAAGGACTCCCTAGACATTCCCTTTGTCAAACATAGAATAAAAAGGCAAATAAAATGAAAAGTAAGGTAGGTAATACTAATTCTGCTTTATTGTGAAGCTTCAACTAACTGTGTATGTATGTGAAACTACATTTAACTGTATTTCAAGTCCAAAATTATACACAATCCTTATAAATTTCATGCATCACTCTTACTGTCAATATCATTGAGTTAAATAAGGTGCTAGCTATAGCCTAGACTCAAATAAATGAAACCATTGGTACTGGCTGAGACAGCACCTGACAGGTGTAGGTTGAGATTTGGAATGCATCAGAGGGTAATGGAGGGTCGGGGGAGGATGTGCCGTCACGAGGTGTTGACAAATGGTGATTGCCCAGAAATGCATCTCTCCTTCACACCAATTAACAGCTGGTTTTCCTTTTTTTAACCGAATTGCAAAAGGCAAGGATGAAAATTAAAGACCTGCCTGCAGTGCTCTCAATAATTAATAACCCATGCATGAATTTTTCATCGTCTCCAATACGTTTGCAGATGTGAGGGGCTGTGTTCGGGCATGGCAAATAAAAAGGAAAGGAAAGTGTTCTAACAGAGAGATTAGCCCCAGAGGGTTATCAGATACATAAGCTTCTAATCTCAGATCACATCTGCGGGAACAGCGTCATTGTTTTGTGATCTTTAGTCAAGGATGCATGCTCACTTATCTGTTTTCATAACCAAATATTGATGTTGTGCATTATGCTATATGTTCATTGCTTTCAAAAACTCTACGGCAATGATCTAGTTGTAGAAGTTCGTAGCAGATTTGTGGACAGCTGGCTCAAGATAATCTCTCTTAAATTACTATGTAAGCCATGCAATGTACTTTAATTGAAGATAACTTTTACTATAGTGAACAGTGAACCAACGTCTGTCCAAGTGTGCTACATTTGTCTAACTGTAGTTTTTATTCGTTACTTTATTAATGTAATAGTAATAGTAGTAGACAATGACATAACAGTGTTGATAGAAAACTAGTGTGCATGGATATTATATAGCATGACATTTTTCCCATCATTCAATGCGAATTACCTGACCAGCATGCTTTGTATATGTTTGGCTAAATAAACATATTAAAAACCATAATAAACATAACACACAAAAATGTGACTTAAGAAAACAGTTACGACAACATACAGAGTAAAAAGGAACCAAGGAAACATTGTCTCTCAGTTATTTTAAACAAACACAACGCAACAAGAATGCGTACTTGGGCCAACCTGCGTCGCAAATAAAAACTGCATGTAAAAAATCGTACGGTTTAAGAAACGATACTAACAATTCTTTGGGTACGACAGAGGCCGAAAAGAACAGAAAGTAAGAGAGATATTGAATGCTTTCATTAGAGAATATGTTTTACTTATGTTAGATGCTGGATGTGTGTTTTTCAATTTTAAAACAACACAAATAACTGTAACAACATTAAAATGAATAAATTACAATTAAAACAATTAGGATATTTTCATCTGTCATGACGTCTAGTTACCTCTTTCCTTTTGCTTTGAATAGTTAAACCAAGGTCTCTCTCTCTCTCTCTCTCTCTCTCTCTCTCTCTCTCTCTCTCTCTCTCTCTCTCTCTCTCTCTCTCTCTCTCTCTCTCTCTCTCTCTCTCTCTCTCTCTCTCTCTCTCTCTCTCTCTCTCTCTCTCTCTCTCTCTCTCTCTCTCACTCTTGGGTCCCACCTCACACATATGTAAAAGTAAGCCCCAAGGGTTGGTCCTTTTTGCTTCTTCCTGTCAGGTTGCCATGGTATCAGGAAAGGTGGCCCCATTTCCTGCCGCGGAGAGGTGGCTGGGGGGTTACGTCCTAAGTGATCGTCCCGATGTCTAATACGATCAGACAGGCGTGCTGGGTAGTGTCACACGCTAAAGCCAGACTATGGTTCAGCTGCAGATCATGCTCTTACACTGAGATATCAACCACCACCTCTTTAAAAACTCACAAATACTCAACCCTTTCCCCACTAGAGGTGATCTGTAGCGCCTGGATGGGCTGAAGCAAGATGGCAGCTGAAGCTGATGTATATATAGGGTAATGCACAAAATTGATGCTGAATTGCATTATAAATAATACTGTAAAGCATTTTTAACACAACTTGTGGGGAAATAAATCGATATAGTACAGATATGGTTGTTAAAATCCAATCCATCTGCATGAAATTGAACAATACCACAATCCCAACGATCGCTTGCATATTGTCTCCACTTATATCCACGGATGACAACGCAAGTCTTTGAGGCTTGTGAGACGTCTGAGAGTCTTTGCTGTTCACATTCGGCAGACTGCAGATAGGGACACACCCCATCCCACTTTTTATCCTCCCCCGTCTCATCTCGCCCCTCTTGAAGACACCTCCCATGGGAGTTAATTTGTGTTCAATGCATGAAAAGATCAGAGTGTGGATGGGGGTGGTTTAGGGTGGGCTAATTTTTTTCTGTTTTGTTTTTATTTCTAGCACCCCGTAACCTGATATCTATCTATCTATCTATCTATCTATCTATCTATCTATCTATCTATCTATCTATCTGTCCATCTATCCATCTATCCATCCATCCATCTATCTGTAGATCTATCTGTTGGTTTAGCAGTTGGAGAACAGATGTTCAGTAGCATGATAAAGATTCATTATCATTAGAATTAGAAGCAACAAACACATGCAACAACAAGGTTTAGAAAAGCCATGTGCTGTCCTTGTTAGTGTCTTGTTTTGCATATGATATAACAGAAAGGGAAGTTGCTCTCCGTTGCATCAGTGAGTCTCTTCTCATGTGCCATCAGTATTTGTGGTTTGCAAAACTATCTCTTAGCGATGGGCTTTTGAACAAAGTTATTGTTACATTTGGTGCACAATTAATGTATCACTTTCTGTCTGACAACAAACAGGGATAATAAAAGATGTGGGAAGATACTTCTGCGGTCAGCTGTAATAAATAACATTCCACTGAAACAGTACAAGTCATCAATACCTTTTATGTATGTTTGTACAATTGTAGTTCCTTATTTCCATGTAGTAGAAAGCGAAGTAGAATAACCCTTGATACTTCATCTGTGTAATGAGAGTGAAATGGGACTTTTGGACTTAAAAAAGTCATAAAAAATGTAAATATGTCTTTATGTCCGAAATGAGTTTAATAGAAAAATATATAATTTAGTTTTCATACATTTTATTTAATAAATATGTTTTTTCAATTGATGACTTTCACGCAATGTTGAATAAAGAACAGCCAACAAGAGCGCAGAATAGATAAGTCCTAGTCAAAAGGAGACTACCTTAAAGATGAATAAATCTTAGTTTTTTTTCATGTTATTCAGCCATAACTTAATTCTGATTATCATGATTTATAATTACGATTCTTTCTTTAATTTCATAATAAGTGGTGCTTGCAGAATGCAATTCCCTGTTGACTTACCATGGGCCCATTGAAAATTATAGAAAACGTCCCATATGAGATATCTTCACACTACAGTGTCATAGAGACAAGGAGGCGGGCTCATTTTTCTCAGGCAACCAATCACTATTCTATAATCTTGATCAAGCTATGAAGCCACGCTCATAGCAACAAAACAAAATAACTTAGCAACCGTCCTATCTCTGCTCTCATAACGTCATAGAGACACAGTGTTTGGTTTGTTTCACTTGTGACTTGGTCTATTATAAATCATACTCCAACTTAAATCACTTTTTTTATTATTATTATTATATCTCACTTAAATCACTAGTTTTCTATTATTATTATTTTTATTATTATTATTATTATTATTATAATTTTATTCCAAAATGTAGAAAAATAGGAATACGTAAGTATCCAAAAACGTTTAACCAAGTACTGTAAATGATTCATCACATCTAATCGGACCAAATTTAATTCGAAAGACGTCGTAGAGAGGGTAATATCTTTATTTGAACCCCTTCGCCCAAGTCCCCGTTCACTTTCATTATTTACAAATATCTAAGTAATGCTGGAATGAAAGAAATATGGGTATATACCTACACATTATGAATAGTTGTTGATCAACTTTTTAACTTAAAGTTGGAGGACATATTGTTTGTTTTGTATGTTTTGGTAGTGTTCTATCCATATGAGTCATGGATAATAACCTTTATGCATTTTTTCAGAGCAAATGTTTTGGTTTTTCTGATGTTGAATATGTGTCAGTTTTAACCATGGTTTAAACATGGTCAAAACACTTATGGCTTAATGCCCATGAGACCCCAAATGCTTCCGGACTAGAAATATTGTGTTCGTGGCAGTTTAAAGTGTGATAAAGTGCCTGGGATGTGTTTTATTGTATTGATGTTCAATTTGCCCATCTTACCTCACAGTTACAGCCCCCTTGAGAGCGGTAATGCTCAATGGTTAAAAGATCTTGAGATTCGTTTGGGTGAACTTGCACTAACTGGAAGATGTTATTGAGCCGGGCGATGCGGTGCAGGTCTTTGATGTGTGGGTTCCTTCATGTGTTTGTCAGAGGATGGCAGGTGTATTTTTGCATGCAGGCCGCAACGATGCAGCTTGCTCGCTAACAATCACTCCCTCTTTGACTGGAATGAGAAATGACTGAATAATCAATTATCATAGAGCATCCGTGAGCGATGGCAGGGGAGAAAATTGTGAGACATTAAAAATGTCAGTGTGGGATGTTTATTGCATTCATTTATTTATTTTAATATTTGCTTTGCGGTGATCTGAAGAAGAGCATAAAATAAATATGTATTTCTTTTGTAGCAACTAAGACTATCCATATACAGTCGGAAAAAAGGAAAAGATCAAGGAAGAGATCATTGTCATTTCATCTGAATTTTGACAAAATTAAACCTCAGGAGTGACATCAAGTCATGCAACTGCAACGTAAAAGACCTAAAGTATGACAAGACACATATAAAAATGGGATAAAAATCAAGGTTAAAATTTCTGAACACGTACAAATATTACTGAATCTGAGCTTTTTTTCTTTGCATAAACCAAACTCTGATTTTATTACTAGTTTTGTTTTTCTCCAATTTCATAAATGTTTTAAGATGTTACTTAAAATGTGGAAAAATTTTACTCACCTTCATGTCATTTTTATTCTTAATACTTTTTTCGTAAATTATAAGCAAATTCAAACCATATTTTCACAAAATAAAGCACATTATTCAAGAATATGACTGCTTTGAGTAAGTCACTTTTAATATTTTTTTTACTAAAAGATAATTGATGCAACTTATCATGCATCTTGTTCATTCTAATATATATCTTGTGATTAGAAAAACAATGCTTTTTGATGCTACTGACATCCATCCAGTCTCATACATATCTTATTTCCTTTGACAGTTGAATAACTGTAAGTGAATAAAGACTTAAATATGATCAGAAAACAAGACAAATTTGCTTAGGATTTTGTTTTACATGAAATAGAACTGTGTGAGGAATTTTGTCTCCTTTTATTTTTAGCTGCATAGTTGCTTTAATGTCATTGTCACTTTGCAGACATCATAAGCTATGTATGATTTATATGCCTTTTTATGTTTGGCTTTTTGCAGGGCTGGTTAAGAAAGTTCCTGTCTTCCATTTTGTCGAAATCTTCTCTCCAACTGTCAGCTTCCAACTGAGCTCAGCACCCCAGAGATCCTCAATATGGATAGAACTGCCATTTCCACTTCACTGCTTGCAGTCTGTTTGCTTTTGGCTGCGTGTCGCTGTACCCTTGCCATTCCCTTCTGCCCTGCCCAGTGTGTCTGCGAGACCCGCCCATGGTACACGCCACAGTCGGTCTACCATCAAGCCAAGACCGTGGACTGCAATGAACTCCATTTGAGAAGAATCCCCTGGAATATATCTACCGACACTCAGGTGCTACTTCTTCAGAGCAACAACATCTCCAAGGTGACCTCGGAACTCCAAAGTTTAGTCAATCTCACGGAACTGGATCTCTCACAGAACCACTTCGGTCAGATCAAAGACGTCGGCTTGAGTAACCTGACCCAACTGGTCACGCTGTACCTCGAGGAAAACCAAATTAAAGAGCTGCCGGACTTGTGTCTGAAAGATCTAGTCAACTTGGAAGAGCTTTATATCAACCATAATCAAATCTCTTCTATTGGTCCTAATGCATTTTCAGGCCTGGGGAACCTGTTGAGGCTCCATCTCAACTCAAACAAACTCGTGGCCATAGACAGTCATTGGTTTGAGGCTCTACCCAACCTGGAGATCCTAATGATTGGGGAGAATCCCATTCTCGGGCTGCAAGATATGAACTTTCACCCCCTGTCAAAATTGCACAGCTTGGTGTTGGCTGGAATGGGGCTGAGGGAAATCCCAGAGGGTGCGTTCCAGGGATTGGAGTATCTTGAGAGTCTCTCGTTTTTCGATAACAAGCTTACGGCCATTCCTAAAAAAGCCCTCCGTGTTCTACCCAGCCTCAAGTTTCTCGACCTTAATAAGAACCCAATCACCTGCATACAGGAAGGTGATTTCCATGACTTTCCACACTTGGAAGAACTCAGTCTGAACAATATGGAGGAGCTTGTGTCGGTGGAGAAGGGTGCATTCTCCAGCCTTCCACAGATGGCTAAACTAGAGCTCTACAACAACCCTCACCTGTTCTTTATTGACCGGGCTGCGTTTGTGAACATGCGGAGCTTGCGCACTTTACTGATTCACAACAATGACCTCACGTTATTGCCCCATGAGATTTTATCAGCCTTCCCCAGTCTGGATGAAATCAGTCTCCATAGCAACCCACTCAGGTGCGATTGTCTCGCCAATTGGGCCCCTGTTCTGGGCAACCAATCGAGTGTCAAACTTTTAGAATCTCAAATAACTCTTTGTGCCTCACCTACACATCTCGTCGGCCAGCCTCTACAGGAAGTGGTGTCTGCAAGTTGGAACGGGGCTAGCAATACCTGCCTCCCTCTAATTTCCCAGCATGCCTTTCCACCCCATCTCAACGTCACAGTAGGTCAACTCCTAACACTCAACTGCTGGGCTGTTGCCGATCCTGTGCCGCAGTTTTACTGGGTGACACCCACCGGCGACAAAGTTACATCCGAAGCCATTTCCACATCCTTAAATGAAGGTGAAGGAATCAAGAGGAAGCACCGGATGCAAAACCAAGGTGCTCTTGAGATCCCACACATTGAACCGGAGGATGCTGGGCTGTACACGTGCGTTGCTTGGAACGCGGAGGGGGCGGACACTCGGAGTGTCTCCGTCTACGTTGATAAAGGAAGCTTTGGGGTTGAACAGCGTAGTGGAGGTCATCGTGGGGCGATAAACACCACGGGATCTTTAATAGTCCTGGCCAAAATTGTCCATGCTCAGTCTGTGGTGCTGGAATGGAAGGTCCAACCGTCTCTTATTCCCACCATCACCCATGAGTTGGCACAACCCAAGTGGCTAAGCGCTACCGTTAAGATCGACAATCCACAAATCAGCTACACCGCAACAGTCCCCGTAGATGTCCAGGAATATAACCTTACACACCTGCTTCCATCCACAGAGTACCAAGTTTGTCTAACCATGGCTGCCACGGAGCAGACCCAGCACTCCTGCATAAACGTGACCACCAAAGAGGCCAGCTTTGCCGTGGAGATGGTGGCCCAGCAGACCAATGTGGCACTGGCTGCGGTCATGGGCTCGATGTTCGCCATATGCATCATGGCACTGCTGGTGTTCTACATGGGACGCCGCATGAAGCAGAAATCCTGCCATCACTCTTTAAAGAAATACATGCAGCACACCACCTCCATCCCTCTGAATGAACTCTATCCACCTCTTATCAACCTCTGGGAGACAGAGGCCGAGAAAGAAAAGGAAGGACCCGTCGACCCTCAGAACTCACAGATAGACACCTCAAAAACCTACATGTGGTAGTAGCACTTAAACAAAGACTGTGTGTGTGCCGTTGTGTATATAAATGACATGTATTATTGATTTGTCATCGTGAGAGATTTACGTATTTTTAGATCCTACCCTTCGATACCGAGCACACTTAGTTGCGATTTTGTTCAAATCTACAGCAGCAAATCACAATCTATGCTTTTGCTTTGCAATGTATTTTCTGCCATTAATACGTTGAGCATGCAAACATGTTATATCGTTTTATTGACAACACAAGGCAAGCATATATACTCACAAAGACACTATCTATATCAAATCACGTGACATCAATATCACTGTTTTGCATGAAATCTTGCATGATGTTTGGGTGCAAACAGAGAGTTTTTTTTCTAGCTTTCTCACTTCTAAAAATACGCAGGTGCAAGAACGTGATGGAAATAAGTTCTTTGCCCTCAATTGTCTTCACTCTGTCATGTTTTATCACCTGCGTTGTAATGAAAATGCATCTAAAACCAAACCTGCCAGGTGCTATGAAGTCGCAGTTACTGCAAACTAATTCGCTGTCATGTGAAATTAATTTCTGGAACAACTCCACAGCTGTGCTTATTTACCCTTGCATTTTAATATCGCTTTTAAAATACCTGTTTAAATTAATTAAAAAAATTGACTGTTTATTTGTACCGATTGAAAATATATTCCATGTTTGATAGAACTTATAATGATCATTGTATTGCTCGACATTTACTCGCAGGCTCTCACCTCTACCGCCCCACAAATAATTGAGTCTGTTTTGCACCTCATCGTCCATTTGGCAATTACATTACAGAGAAATTGCTTCAGGTCTAATTTAAACATTTCGCCAATTTCCCACAATTGTTTGGTTAAATGCATGATGTGTATTAGATAACGGGAATGTGTGGTGGGTGAGAAAATAGAAAATAAATTAAGTGTTATTTTTTCCTTGCCTAGTTTAACTCACAACAATAGTCACACATCAGATTCTGTTACATTACACCTATGAGATTTCTACATAATGCTATATCATATTGAATACAACAAATGTTATGCAAGACATTGTTAAAGATATATGAAGAAAAAGGTTGACATGATCTCGGCAAACAACACCTGGTTTACAACCATTGGATTTTATTGATGTTTGCTTTTGGGATGGATTCTAGCCTTGTGTCACCCATCCAGATATTGATGGAACATAACCAAACTTTGAGAGACGTTTTTTTTAAAATACTTACCTTAGAATATTATATATTTTGAACCAAAGATGAGACGCATTCAATCTTTCTCATCATTATTAACAGTCAAAAAGATGTCACAATATTTCCTTTACAGGTTTGGTCAACTGTTATCCACCCAGTGATTTTGATTCCCTTAATGCTAATTTTATATTAATATTTATTTTCAGTCATTATTGGGATCCATTGAATTGGCAATTTGATTCAGCTCTGATGTAAAATGTTGAAGATGGTCATACTCCTTTCATATGTTCTTAACATGTTCTTTCATCATTGACTGTAAATCAAATTGTATGTTATTATTGGATGCAGAACACAGACAATGTCACTTTAGATGAAACATAAACTCTATTACTGCAATTCCACCCTCTAGTGGTGGAGAACACTAATGACGTCTTACACAAGTTGCTGTATATCAGTGAATAGCAGGGTATTTTGTAATAGAAAACTATTATTGTTATATTTCGATTAAGTCGACAAATAAGGATTTTACACTTTTAAGACGTGTTGTGACGTCTGTGCTGAGTAGTTCAGGAAAAATTACTGTCTGAAGAAACATTTGAAAGAAATAAACACAAGATCACTACAGATGTAAAGCCTTGTTTGTCTTGAATGATCTGTTTAAGTGATAAAAGCATGAGTGTAGATATATACATTTATTTAGAATAAAAAAAAATTGTTGTCTTAATATTTTACAGTCGTATCACAGTTTTCTGAAATTATGTCATTATGATATATCATTCAGACACAATGGTAGAAACATAAAGCCATTTAATATACAAATTACATACAAATGTAAAAATAAATCTTTCTAATTGCAAAAAGAAACTTATTGTGTTAAAGAAAGACTAACTGAGTTTTTCGCATAAAATTGTGAATCCAGAAACATTTTTAAACAGAAATATTGTTTATTTATTCATTATGGCATTCCAGAAGACACACTACAGTGTATATACTGATGTATATATAGACTTTTTGATGTATAAGTGTTATTCTAAAATGCAAAATAGTGTTTACCAAGCAAAATCGTGTATGCAGTTAGAAACAGTATTTCAACATTAAAGTCTAATTTCTGAATCACAATGAATTTAATTCCAAAAGATGAACTTAAAGAGTTCATCATTTATGATCCGTCTTGTCATTTTAAACCTGTATGGCTTTTTTTCTACTGCAAAAACAGTAAAAATTAAATGTTGATAAGACTTATGTGCACTACCGGCCTTATTCACTTATGTATTCATATTTTTCACACATGTTAGAATAATAATAAATTCATCAATACTATGGGAAAACAAAGGGAACTCTGAAAGCATTGATTAGATATGATTAGAAGAATTACATTTTTTTTGTCATCATCACTTTTTGACTAGAATATGCAGATTTCCTTCTTGTCATTTTATTAAGAAAAGCTACTTAAGGTCTCAGTCAATTCTTTTATTGGCTGTTCTTTCTTTAAAAGTCATCCATTATAAAAACCTTTTTTTATTAATAAACAGTCAGTTTTGTCCTGAAATGCATGTTTGCAAAATTATGTCATTGTCTTTTAAACTAATTTCAGACATAAAGGAGTAAATCTATAGATTAAAGTTTTTTATAATGAGAAATGTTTCACTAAAGCGTCCCAAAAACATTTGACCGGTATTGCATGGACACATGACTAAGTCAAGTCGTAGGGGACCAACAGTTTTTGGTTACCAACTTTATTCTACACATAAAGGTTTCAAATGACAAGATGGAGAGTGAATAATAAAACAAAGTTCATCTTCAGATAACACTTATTTTAAAAAAGAGACCACAAGCACTTTTTTTAAGAAATGACAAAAACAACCACAAAGCAAACAATTAAGACACTTGTGTACCTTTAGATTAGATTAGATTCAACTTTATTGTCATTGCATGTAAGATAGAAGGCAACGAAATGCAGTTAGCATCCAACCAGAAGTGCATTAAGCAGCAATCACAGAATATATATGTAATATATACAATAATGATACAGAATATAAAAGTATAGATAAGCATTATGGACAGATTTACAGGTTAATATAGAAACAGATATACAGGCAGGTGTGCTGTAAACATCCTACACATTATGTAAAAGTGTATGTACACTATAGACAGATCTCTGAACATCCTATACATTATGTAAAAGTGTATGTACACTATAGACAGAACTATGAACATACTATACATTGTGTAAAAGTGTATGTACACTATAGACAGAACTATGAACATACTATAAATTATGTAAAAGTGTATGTACACTATAGACAGAACTATGAACATACTATACATTATGTAAAAGTGTATGTACACTATAGACAGAACTATGAACATACTATACATTATGTAAAAGTGTATGTACACTATAGACAGAACTATGAACATACTATACATTATGTAAAAGTGTATGTACACTATAGACAGAACTATGAACATACTATACTTTATGTAAAAGTGTATGTACACTATAGACAGATCTCTGAA